>WSYH01002520.1:0-76189 GCA_036426205.1 Ascaphus truei
GAGTGGTAAGGAAGTCTCGCTCATTGGGTGAGAGAACATGTAAGATCTCACCTTCGTCCAAGAGGTCCTGGAACTCTCTAATGAACTGGGGAGTCGGATCCCTGTCGAGGGTACGGTAGGCCTCCGGGTCATCCAGCTGCCGCTGCGCCTCAGATACGTAGTACTCTCTGTCGAGCACCACTGTTGCGCCACCTTTATCTGCTTTCCTAATTAGGATAGAATCGTTAGCTCTCAGACATTTCAAAGCTGCCCTTTGTTCCGCTGTTAAATTGTCTCGCTGCATACCCCTAGTTCCTATGCCTTTTGCTAACTATAGCGAGCAAGCGACCTCTATTAAAGCTATAATACGCAAACATTGGGCCACACTATCTTTAGATCCATTACTAAACAAAATGGTGTGTTAGGACCAAAAATAGTGTTTCGCAGAGCAGCTACATTAGGGAATCTGGTAGACAATTTCCAATGTTGTGCAATTGAACACATAGCCATCCCCCCTCGGGGAGGGGATAGGAATAAGCTCTTACACCAACGAGAATGTAAATTGTCATCCCAATGATATAGTGTGTTGATGAGATATTGACATTATCCTCCGTTCTGTCTTTTGTGTTTTGTTTTTTTGTTTTTTTGTTTTTTGTTCTATTTCCCCCCCCCCCCCCTTCCCCCCCCCCCCCACCCCCCCTTCCTTCCCCTCTGCTCTCTTGCAACCCTTCCCTGCATTCTTTTGCCAAACAGCATAGGGATTAATAGCTATGGCTTAAGTAAGATATGGAGTCCATACATATGTTTAAATAATGGACTTGTAGCAGTTTGGCTTTATTTATGAAATATAGGGATTATGTTTTCTTGCAGTGTTGCAACAAGCATTTTAAACGCATTTATACACCTTCAATATGCAGCCAAACAGTCTTATCTTTGCGTATGTATAGAATTTGACTATGCCCTGGGTGTGAATGCTATATACCTAGGGATGTTCCAAGTGAATAATATATACATAATGATTTAGTTGCAAAGAAACTTCTGAAAAAACTGTAAAGTACTGAAGGGGTTAAAATCTTTTATTCCGCTTTCGCGGGCTTTTAGGCTATTTAAGAGGCTGTCACCACTTCTCCCCACTCCGAGACGAAGCCCTCTGTGTAAGGGTGAAACGCGTTGAGGGGGAGACGCTGGTGTAGCCCTGTGTGTGTTCAATAAAGTTGATTGAAGAGAATTCTGGGAGCTTTTTTCGGACATGCGCAGTAGCGCCGTATACCCTCCATTTTCCTGATACTCTCTGACGGTGGCACGCAGGAGCAAGCGAGGAGAGTGGGTCCCAAACCGGAGAAGCAGGTGAAGTATCATACCCTTCCCCCTGCACCGGTTACCTCTGTGGCCCTGCATAGCTCCCTCGCATCACTCCAGTGTCTGATTCTTCCAGACCTGTGTAATTGCACCGAAGCGCACGACAGACCCCTTGGCATTTGCACTTGGGGTAAAGGCATATATTGTATGAATCGGGGAGAAACGGAATTAAGTTGATTCCTTATATCGACTGGCCGGTCACTATAATATGGTGAAACAGAACTGCAGCATGAAAAATAACGGCACACATACCAATACTCAAAAATCATTGAGACCATGATGACAATGAATAATACATCTCAGATCAAGCCTAAATATATTGGGTAACATATCAAAATCCCAAAAAGAGAAAAGCTGCAAAAATAATGAGCAAGAGTCCCAAATGTGTTGTCCT
The DNA here is from genome assembly GCA_036426205.1 of Ascaphus truei. NCBI lineage: Eukaryota > Metazoa > Chordata > Amphibia > Anura > Ascaphidae > Ascaphus > Ascaphus truei. The sequence continues at coordinate 1,733 of WSYH01002520.1, forward strand.
AGAAAAAGTTAATAGTCGATTTCATAAGATGAATACCCAGTATAAATACAACCCTCTAAGTGATGTGGACCAATGACGGCAAGGTATGCTTTACACAGGGAAAACGTCCTCACTTTTAAACCGCCAAAGCTGAGATTTGTTAACATGCAAGATAGAACAAAGAACAAGAATCAATAAACCGCTTAACGCAGTCTAAGAACATTAGAAAAGCGCAGATAATCATTTAAACCTGCAGGCCAATCTCACAATCTATTTGTATTCTCATTGGAGTAAAGATTTATCCAAATCTCTGCCTCTGATCCCGAAAAACACTTTTCAATGCCAAAACAAATGTAACGGTATTTCTGGCCCGGCCTGACCCACCCAATCTCACATTGGCCCCTGTGGTCTAACCGGACCCCATTACAGTGTGGATATGTCATATGGTGCACCTGCTGGCTACAGGACTCCTGAGTCTCCCGCATGATGGTGTGTGGGGAGGACCCGTCAGACAGGCAGCTGAGGTAGTGTGCCGAGTCTCACCTAGTTCCAGTGCAGCGCCTCCACCTCACCAGGGCCCCTGCGTCCGCATGGGGATGATCCTGATGAGGAACTCCTCGGTGGTGCAACCTCCTGTGAAATCATTGGACTCTCGTGCACCACCAGACACGAACATGTAATGGGGACTGGTTAGACTACCCGGGCCAATGTGAGATTGGGGGGGGGAAAACCCGTTACAATTGGAGGCGCTGCTGAGAGATCTGTTAACAGGACAGGCTTTTGCTAGGCACACAACAGGAAACAGGGAGTGTGTCTGCTGCCACTCTGTGCTGGAAAGGGAAAATCTAGGGGTAGTCAGGAGAACGAAAAACCTCGCAAAGCACGCCCTAGACTGACCCAAGGGGTTAGTGAGTCTGGAGCCGGGGGCTATAGCTGTCCTAGTCACCTTGAGGTAGCGCTAGGGGTAGGATGCCTGAAGGGATAGCCTGTTAACGTGGTCAGGAATTCTGGAGAGGATCTGCACTAGGCTAGCCAACAGGAGGTAGACGCCCAAGTACTGCATGGAAGAGCCAGAGTACTCTAGTCTCCATTCCAGATCACTTACCGAAGGGAGCACAGATTGGAGGAAGGAGATACAGTAGACACAGAAAGTGAGCCTAGCCTGAGGTAGTGCAAACACGAGTCAGATCTACGTTACTGCACCGACACACTTTATTCGAGCAAATACCCAGTATGTACCTGGCAGATACCTGGAATGCGCCGCTCCTCACCTCTGACAGGCCCCGTTGCGTTTGCCTTCCCAGCCTGGGTTCATGCCTGTCTGACGGGCGGCTGATCTGTTAAATGATAATGATTAGGATTTAATAGGCTGCAATGCTTCGCGTGTCTACCAGATGGCATAAATTCATGAATTGTAATGCAGTATATATATATATACTGTGCAGTATTGCAGCCAGCGGGAATAAAATGCTTCAATCCCTGCTTGGAAAATACCTCAATGCACTCGGGCAGAAAACAGTCACAAACCTCAATACACCCGGGTATACCCGAATTCGTGGGACTAGCCGAGCTCGAATAAAGTGTGTCGCCAGTGTAGGTACACAAGGTGGTGCACAAGGCATGTTTGTTGTATCGGTATAGCAGCTGCCCCGCAGAGAGGAGCTCCATGTACGATCAGAACGAACACAGTAATCCAATGGCGACCGCAAGAATGGAGGATCCGCGCGGTGCGGAAGGTCCAAAATGGCGGACGGAGGCCGATGGAGAGAGCGCACATGGCGTGTGTGCGGGTGAAGAGGAAGCTACAGAAGCGACTTTTGTGAGCCTGCTATGGAGTGGTGCTAAAGCTGTGGCTGCGCCGTTTCTGTCCTGTCTGGGGTCTAGGGGCAATACCCCCGAGGATACTGAGGAGGACATTGTAGTGATGTGTGGAGAGCCTGTGGAAATTGAATGTCAGTCGGCATGCCAACGGTTAAATGCTACCTCAACATTCAAAGAGACTGATGGTGCGAATCAAAATGGCGGTTCCCGCTTCCCTGGGAGACCTCGTGGGCCAATTACAGAAAATGCTGCAAATGCTAAGATTGCAGAAAGTTGGCCGGGATTGGCGCCAAAGGAAAAACCCCACCCTGCGGGGAAGTTTGGCGCGAAAGCTGGAGCCGCGCCCTCAGGGACTGTGACGGACTCAGAGCCCCTCCCCGGTGATGTGAGTGACTCAGTGCAGAGCCAGACCCACTCAGTGATAGAGCGTGCCCCTCCTTTACAGTCCACCAGGGGGAGCAAGCGCAGTGAACAACGATCAGCAACCGCTGTTCATACTAAAGACAGTACAGAATGCAGAGAAGCACACCCGCAGTTGTATGGAGCCTGGCGATACAAAGGGGGGAAAATATCCTTTCTGGTGTGCCCGTGTCTACAAAAGAAATTGAACCTGACTGGTGGTATGGACTTTAACCATGTTAGGTTACCCATAAAATACCGGGTGGCCTGGGTGGATGGAGAGGGGTGCATAAGATGTGCTTGTGACCAGTGTGAATTCCCAGGTGACAAACCGACCTGGGGTCCCAAGTGTGCCTGCTGTGGGGCACAGTTCCTAGAGCCTGTGCTGCTGCAGGCTACGGAACAGAAAGAACCAACGGCGGAGAAGAGCGCGACCGCAGTGGAGGTACCGGAGCACTCCAGCTTCGTACCAGCAACCACTGGTTGTATCGCAGAAGAACCCGGTGACTACCTTGCGGAGGATCCGATCGTGATATCCTCCGAGGAAGAGGTGGAAGTCTCGTCGGTGGTGATGCGCCTACCGGCGGACCACTACAGCGGTGCTGGAAAAGAACCGGCATTTACCTGTGTCGCGGCGGAGCGGAGTCTCGTGTTGCCGGTGCAGAACCAACCCGAGAGGCGGAGTCCCACGGCCGTGGTGACTTACAGCGCGGAAGGAGGAGAAGATTCCATCCCGAGCCGACGGAGCGGTGAGATACATCCTTACCCTCCACAGGTGCCGGTGGTGGCAACGGCGGAGACGGGCCTAGTCCAGGCCCGAACGGAGCGGAGAGCAGAACCATCACTTCCGGCGGCGGACGTCGTTCTGGAGGAAGAGGTTCTGGTTGGGAACCCAACGCAAGATGGCGGCGAGTTCCGCGAGATGGCCGCGTCCTCGCGGCCAAGCAGCTGTACCAGGTCGCCGGGGTCCGGGAAGAGCCGGCAGGCCCTGCGGAAGCCTGGGAACAATGACACAGATGAACCGGAGTGCCAGTCCGATGGTACTGGGCAAGGTAGCGAGACGTTGCGGGTCGTAGCCCCGCGTATGCCGACAGTGTTTCCCTATGCCCAACCCCCTGCCATAGTTAAAACCCCTGCCCCTGTCACTTTTTCCTATGGGTCCCAGTCTAGCCAAGGGTTGTCTGGGGAGTCCCGAGCCACTTTTGAAGAATGGACTGGGGAAAATCTGGACAGTGGTGACGGCTTTACTTCCGATGAGGGATCGGGGAGGAAAATGGTTATGCAAAGAATGTTATACTGCACTGATGATAGTAATAGTACTGTTGGTGTAAGGTGTAGGCCTAAGAGCCTTGGGTCAAATCCTAAGCCAGGGATTGTGGGTTCCTTTGATGAGGATAGGGGATATGGCACTGATGAGGAGGAAGGATCAGGGGAAGAAGATTGGGATCCTGGCGGGTTAGACGAGAAGTGGCGTAGTCAAGAGGGGATAGTCTACATCCACAGGAGATGCATTAGGGAGGTTTATGAGCATGATCCTTTCAGTCCATTAGCATCCATGCCAGGATTATGGGCTGATTGTTGGTGTCCAGTATGTCACCCAGAGTGTTACCGCATTGATGCTCTAAGCCCAGTGGACCATGCTGTGCGCAAGCCACCTTGAGAGGGTATGGGGGTACCAGTCATGGGTTCTACAGAAGGGAATAATTCTGGGTGTTACACATCTACGTTAGGATGTATCTGTTATAATGTTTTGAGAAAAGATATGTACTGTAATAATGTGTTGTTATGTTTTGCAGTGCTACCTGAAGGAAGGTTCCGCAAATTTAGGTTCCAAGCGAGGTCGTTGGGATTCCACCAGGGGGAGAATGTAGCCATGTCTAGGATTGGTGTACATATCTCTTTCTCATGTTGGCAGTAAACCTGGTAAGTGTGCAGGATTGCCAACATGCTATCAATGAGGTTTGCCCTCACACCCTGGTGAGGTGTCATATGTCCCCAAAGGAAGTGACAGCATGCAGTGTGTTCCCACTTAGGATACAGGGCATGTTTGTTCTCCGGGGGGTGATATAAGACACAGCACTGCCTAAAGTTAGAAGTTCAGTTTCCTGTTGTTGAGCTGCTCAGTTCTCTGAGAGGCACGTGAAGGTCTGCAACATTGTTGCAGTGTCTCCTGCTAGCTGTGAGTCAGTGAGCATACGCAGCAGAGTTACAGGAGCTGAGAGAGACAAAGCAGCTCAAGAGAGGAGCTTACAGCAGCCAGAGAAGCTGGGGAATCTCTTTAAGAGTAGAGGTGGAAAGCAGATCTATTAGAGAAGGGACCTTCCTGAGAGAGTGCTACAAAGAGATGAGTGGCTGAGCTGTTATATGTGAGGGGCAGCTTGCCCATACCAACCATCAATAAAGATGCCCTGTTCGAATATACCTCCACTGTGTGAGTGTGAAGTTACTCAGCAGTGGATGGCACCACCAAGAAGGAGTTCCTCACCAGGACCATCTCCCTGCGGAAGCATAGATCCTGATGAGGTGGAGGCGCTGCACATGAAGTAAGTTGGACTCGCACACACTACCTCAGCTGCCTGTATGGATGACATCCCCTAATACCATCAAGCGGGAGACTCAGGAGCCCTGTTGCCTACAGGTGCACCACCAGACACGAACATGTAATGGGGACTGGTTAGACTACCCAGGCCAATGTGAGATTGGGGGGGGGGGAAACCCGTTACATATATATAAAACAATTAAGACAGATGGCACTCCAAGCAAATAAGTCAATACTCAAGGTGCATGCTTCATAGAATAAATATAGGTAACAACTGCTGTCACCAAAGCGACAGCAAAGAAACAGCACTCAAAGTTCAGCCAAAGCAAACAGTGTATTAGACAGTTGTTATTACCAAAGTTACATTTTAATCTCCCTAGGAAGCACATGATATTCTGAAATAGTGTCAGAGTAAACCTTGCCCACTCCTACATTCTATCATACAGAAATGGCACAATAACAAAGTGCGTCAGGGTACTGATAAATTGTATCGCTATAATTCTGGATGTAAAGCCACAAGCACATTCTTGGAACTTCTATTGTCAGCAAAACTCCTTACCCACAAACACTTATCACACGTCCACATAAAACAGAAGAGACAAAATGGATGACCAGTAACCCTAGACCCTATTTCTTCTGCATAGCCCCCCAGTCCATAATGCTGTGTTGTGTTTCAATTTAAGTGCAAAAATTGCAATGAATTGTGCAAATTATGCAGTGCAAAATATGATCATAAGTGCTTGTGCAATATATGTGCCAATTGTAACACAATGTGCAAAACCTGCAATGCAATATAGTATACAATGGTATTATTAACCTAAGTGCTTGTGCAATATTTATCAATGTGCTTAAATAAAATTGTGCTTAGTGCTATTGTGATATAAACTAAGTGTGATATTTTTCAATAAAACAATAAAAAAAACTGTTGCGGCACGGGCATGACGTCACTGCGTATGCACGCGAGCTAGGAGAGCTCCGTGCACTCCGTCGGTATAATTATAAACACAGACCGATGGCTGCAGGAATGGCTACAAAGAAGACGCCGAAGCCGGGGATGCCTGATCTCTTCTGCTACAGCCACGGACAGACTGCAGCAGCGGAGAGAAGAAGGGTCAAAGATGGCGCCGCCAAACAGCACACGGGAGCGCGTGTCCACAACAACAACCAGGTAAGGTGAGAAGCAAGCTGCAGGAGACTTTGGTGACAGAAATGCCACCCTGAGAAACTCAGTGGAGAGGATTACAGCAGGAGAAGATGCAGTGGGAAGAGCCATTCCAGACAGAGAGCAGAGTATGGCAGATGGAGACACAGTAATTACCAAACAAGACCTCCAGAATATGTTGAATGAAATGCAAGCAGGCTTTCAGTCAGCTTTGGATAGAGCAGCAAAAGAACTACGGAGCTTGAAAATAAAATGGACATTGCTTTAGAAAACCAGGTAAATACCGACAACGAGGTCCGGCGTCTCAATGAAGAGATAAGAGCCATGAGGGATGGTATTGACGATCTAGAGAACAGGGAGCAAATGCAGAATTTACGAATCCGGCATGTATGTGAGTCGGTCTCAGCAGAAGCCCTCCAGCCATATTTTAAGAGACTGTTCACGTCAATTGACCCCCAGTTGCAAGATGGCGATCTCCTGATGGACAAAGCTCAGAGAGCCCTAGGACAGAGATTCAAAGACCCCAGAAGAAGTAGAGATGTCATAAGACTCCACCAATATGCAACCAAAGAAAGGGTTATAAAAGGCTGCAGAAACAGCGGCTCAATTGAATTAGAAAACAATTCCATCCAGATTTTCCAGGATCTGTCCAGGATGACAATTGGGAGGAGGAGAGGACTGCTTCCAGTGATGGCGGTGCTTCAGGAAAAGGGTATTCGTTACCTGTGGGCCATTCCATTTGGTGGTGACTCCCAGTGAGGGTTTGGGTCAGCACCAAAGACCCAGAGAAGATAACACAGATGACGATCGATTTGCTGAGGGCCCGGCCACTATCCTTCTGTTGGGCCCTAACAGTATAAGTCCTGTTAGGTACAGACACTGTGAAGGGTAAATTCTTTCATGACAGCCTAGCTTGCTATTGCAGCCTGGATGCATTGTCACTGTATCCAGGGACGGGCCTAGCAACAATCAGAGAGTGTCATTCTGGGGAGGATACTGGCTGGGTCACATGCAATTAATGTGATTCCTGTCAGTATCAGACCTGCCCTGTTATGGGGCAGGGTTACAAGCCCACCCCCTGGGTATATACTGACACTTTCCCAGAAGTCATACAGTCTGTCTCCCCCCCCCCCTGTGGAGTGTGTGTGTGTATCCTTTGTGCCATCAAGGATAAGGAGCTAGATGGGGCCTGCAGGGCCTTATGCAAATGGAATGCTGTGACTTGCTGGGTAAGGACAATAAACCACAGTTAAACATCTATCTGGATAATTGTCTGGGTCACTACAAAGATGCCAGCATAGACCATCCTGGTCATCGCAGGATTCCCGCTGGCTGGAGGCACTGTAACCAGAGAAGAACCACCCTGAAAACCTGTCCTGATGTCTTCCCACACCACTGCTACGGATGGAGGCGCTGCTGAGATTGCATCAGGACAGGTTTTGGCAACAGGACTTTTATTCACAAGGACTGTGTATGTGACTGTGCTTTAGGACTCTAGGGAGTGCAGGAAGCTGGGGTTTGTGCCTTGCAGCCCTGCACTACCCTCTCTCAGTATAGCTGGCAGGCATCAAAGCGGGGGGGCAATTGAGTCTCCCTGCTAGAAGACTGAACTGTACTCTGGCACTCCCCTTAGCGTGGGTCTGCCGCACAGCGACCTATACTCCGAAGTAAGGTGGGGACAGCTCCCTGATGCGACGCCAGGGAGGTTGTTGCTCGACTGTGTAATCCAAGAAGAAAAGTGGGGGTAGTACCCTGAGGCATCTCCAGGGAGACTAATGCCTGCTTGGGCTACCAGCATCTGGAAGGTATATCTACATCCGACAAGTGCACCAACTGTACACACGCTACTGGGGCAGCGCTGTCTCACACACTTGGGTGAGTAGCTGCTTGTGGACACCAGGGTGATTGGGTGCACAAGGGCCCTTAGGTACTGTGGGGACATATCCATCAGGTGTGGACATTGGTTGGAGGACACTGTGGGGTTACGGCTCTGCGAGGCCTGGTTGGTGGGACGTGGTAGTATTGTTATCTTATGCTTATAGTAAACTATTATTCTTATCAGTGTGTCTGTATTACTGTATTGGGTCCTGTCACGGGGTTATCCAACATAGTAGGATCCCATGCAGGTGGAGGCGCTGTTACTAGACGGATCAGACCCACCCCAGGCTCCCAGCAGCGGAGGCTCGGCCCTCCTGTGAGCTACAGGTAACGCACCACATACACGGTAGCCGCCATACCTCCCAGGGGGTGGGGGGAAAGTTCGCTACACATGTATAATTATAAAATTATATGTAAAGAGCTTTATACCAATGATTAACAAGATTACAGTTTGTTGAAATCAGGCACTTTACCGCTACTTTGTAAGGGTGTTTGACCACTGGCTGTGCAGCTATTTCTCCATGTCACCGAAGCCTCTAAGCTCCATTCAAATGAGGCTGTGAAATTATAATGTAGAATACAAGCACAAAGTCTTTACAGTGCAGAACAGAAGATGTATACATTTAGTTACATACTAGTCAGTGATTTGGGTTCTAAATCTAAGACATTCCCCTTTGAAGAGGCACATGAAGCATTGTGATGTTAAAAACAACTGCAAAACAAGCTGTAAAACAGAGTGATGCTGTAATGCAAGGGTCCACAAACAAGCCGAGTCGGTACACAAGACGTTAACTGCAAAGGAGACAGGGCACTGCACAAACTAAGTGAACTTCACAAGGCTGATTAGGATTATGCTAAGCAAAGCATGGGAGGAAGCAGGAAGTATTTAAAGGCAGGTCAGACCAATGGGGACACGGGGCGGAGCGGAGGCGTGGCCCCAGCGGAGCAGGGATAGGTTGCAGGTAACAAGGCAGGAAGGAGAGACTTGCCAAGCAGGTGGGGATTGTCGCACGTCATCGCGTGTGCGCACCGCGAGGGAGAGACGCCCAACCAGTGCAGGAGGCGGGACCAGGTTCCGTGCGGCAGCTAGAAGAGCTGCGGGTGCACGCGCGCTCTGTAATGAGAGCGGGGGAGCGCGCATGGGCAGGAACAGTGGCCCCAGCAGCAGGTAAGGAGGGAACACGCTGCAAAGGACGTGTTCCCAGATTCCTTACAGATGCAAAGCACTAGGGAGAATTTCCTCAACCCTATGCCAGATTTACTAAGAGGTGATAAGCCGTAAGGTATCGTATGGCCTATTTATGTGAAGGTACTGTTTAGTAAATACAGAGCTGACATGATGTATCAGGCGTTATTACATTTGCTGGTGCACACCACTAGGGACTATAACGTGTTAGCCCCGGATTTTTGCGAGTGAATAATTGCTTCACAATGGTCTCTGCTCCCATTGGCGTGTTGTGTGTGTCCCGCTACAATGCACCAGCGGGAGCAATAACGGCAATAACGGCTGCTACATCTGTGTTTTTACAATATACCTATATGCTAATTTGCATATAATTTCCCAGAATCCCTGGCTGCAGTGGTTGCATTGTATGTTAAGAGATAATGTAAAAAGCATGGTTGCAGACCTGTCTGAGATGTGAATGTGCTCACAAGTGATATTTTTATTTTCTTTATACAATATACTGTATTTGTACTTCTAAATGCTCTGGATGAGGATGTCCAACTCACATATATTGGAAACCCTAATACCTTTAAGGCGTAACCAAGTTATATGTGCAATACACTGAACATCCCTGCCAATTCAAACTCAATTGTCCTTTAAATACATAGTTGGTGTGATCCTAATTTGATATCTGGTTTACATCTTGACATGCTGCCATCTAAAATCTTTGACAAATTGCATTGTTCAGCAGATCTTCATTCCGATGTTTAACCATGGTGACATTGTATGCATCTTCGATTCACCTTTGTAATCTGGGTGGCTTGTTCAATTCTTCATGCTGTTTCATACCCTCCAACTGTTACTATTTAGCAGGTATTATACCTATTTTTTTTTTAATTTCCTATATCTTTTTTAAACCACCTGTATTTATTGTATCAATTTCTGGACGTGTGAGAGCTTCACTGCCTTTCTCTCTTTGTTTGAATTTCTGAGCCTTCAGCGAATTCAGGAAGCTGGAAAATTGATGACGAGTTTGATAAATTAGCATTGTGTTATAGAAAAGTTATCACTACTTCTATTTTTTGTTTGAATATGTATTGTGATGCCCACATCACGTTGCAGTATCTTTTAGTCTCAGATAAAGGCCGGAAACATTGTATTTCTTCTACATGGGGTTTATTTACAGGGTTACATTATACACTAACAAGCCCACCGTCCCCTTAAGTCAAAGCAAAACATAAAATAAATGCCTACTCCTCTTAGTCGACTAACTATACCACTCCTGCCCTTTCTAAGGCCCATAATATAGTGTGTGCGGCCGTGTGCGCGTGCACGTGCCGCACACTTTTTGTGTGTATGATGTGAGCGACAGTGAGGTACTGTGTGTTTGTGTGTGTGTATGTGTGTGTTAAATACATTTATAATAAATAAATAAATACGTTGGTAAATAAATTATTTATTAACATTGTACATACATACTGTACATACATACTGTACATACATACACACACACACATACATACATATACATACATTTCAGCGGCGATAGCAGTGCCAAATCTTTATTTTCCCCATCTTCTCCCCTGTCGACCGGCTCCATGCTCGCTGCCGTGCGCGCGCGCGGTCCTATTATAGGAAGGCTGACTAACCACAGCCAACTACAACTGCCACGCGCACGCACGGTTCGACCCCCTAAGGTTATACAATCTTCGTATATTTCGCATTGGTCTTCTGTAGTGGTTTTTTTGTCCATTAACTTCTAACTATACCTTTAGTTTCATACTGTATGTTTCTCAGTCTTTGTCCCCTTTTTTTTCTTTCTTTTTTTTTTAAATTCGAACATAAACTTCTTTAACTCAAACAGGACACTCATACCCCAGTATGGCTAATTAGATTTGTAATTATCTTATTTGGCTGAAGTCTTCCTTGGCTGGCTAGGGATTCCGATCTCCTTACGATCATCTAGGAAAGGGGGATGTAATATCCTCCTTTGCCTAGCACTCCCTATATACTTTATCTTGAGGTGACTTCTTTTTTATATCCTCTCGTCTTGTCTTACTTGGCATTTGAATTTTTCCTGATACAATAAGCTTTTAACATACTAAAAGTTGCATGTGTAACAGTGTATGTCATTCTGCCTATCTTTCCCCACCCTGTTATGTAAGTCCTATTAGCTGCAGGCTGTAAGGGGTTAATCTGTGGGCTTATTGACTCCCTCATGCCCCTCTTATGAGTGATAGAAATAAGGTGGTGACTCATGGTCTGTGTAAGCCTATCTGCTATAGGTATAGACCATGAGCCCTCTCCTTCTTGATCCTCCTAGGAGGGTGTGACCAATTTAGTTAAGTCCTGTTCCTGCTCGGGAGGAGAGAGGAAGCAGTAGAGCTATCAGCCTCTTCCATGGTGGGATGAGCGTGCTCACCCTCAGTCTTTGGACTGAGGGAACATCTGATTCAGCCACAGATGCCCTATTCTACCAGGGGCAAAGCACCATCCAGAGGCAAGGAGCCTCTGAGACCTTGAATTGCTGTGAGAAGATCTGCAGTGGATGTTCCCCAATAAAGATCCTGTTCTAATATACCTCAGTCTGAGTATCAGTCTTTGCACTGAGGGGGAAAGAGTGTAATAGTGGGGGCTGACCTCCAAACATCCTGGAGCCCACTACTGCTGGAGGTGCTAAGCACCATGAGAAGAGCTCAGAGAAGAATCTAAGCCTGACCTGATCTCCACTACATCGCAGATCAGACTCAGTTCTCCTGACCATAACAGGTATTGCACCACACACTAGGTAGCATAGGCTGTGTATCTCCCATTGGGTAGGGGGGTGGAAAGAAAAAGTGCTACATATGTTTATTCAACAAATAGGAGCGGCCCTCTCCATAGGCATACTATCCTTAAGATAATTATGTGTATTCCTAATATTAATATATAGTAATAATAGGAATACACATTTACATATTTTAATTTGGATTACCCACTTGACTTTATGACACTTGGGTGGTATAGTTTTTTTAATAGTGTTTTTGACAGTGAAAAATACAGTACGGGGGGTATAAAATAAAGTGATTGAGGGGGGGGGGAGTATACAGCAGTTACTCTTCGACACACATAGAGAATCAATATTTCAAAGACAATAGGTGCATTAGGCAAAGGCTGAATTTTTTGAGCCTTGGTCAGGCAACTGAAGCCACTATGTAAATAGTGTAACTTGACGGCAATGGGAGTACGACGGACCCACAGTTAAATCGCTAGACAAATAGAGTACCGTGTGAGGTGGGGACGCCCCACCGATTGGAGGTTGTCGTATATCAGCTAGGCTTGCAAGATCATCTGGAATTTAGGACACGTATCTCTGAGGATAGCCGTTAATTTATCCATTTTGAGGGAGTAACAAATTCTCTGTTTGACCTGGATTTGGTAGGTCCGCCCCCATTCCGAGCACCGCAATGGAACATCTTGCCTTCGTCATAATATGAGATCAATTTATTGGAGTTCCTATCCACCTCCAGTGGTCTGTTCAAGAGGCATGACCACGCATCCAGAGGGAAGTGAAATCCAGACTCTTTACGAGTTTGTGGATTTTTTCCCACACGGCCTTTACTCTAGCACGGGGGTCTGCAACCTTTCAAAGAAGAAGATCCATTTTATAAAAAATGTCTTTGTCCAAAATATTCTGAGATGCAAAACATCCATGCCCCATAAACAGGTTCATATACTGTACACACACTAAAAGGTATATACTGTATAAGCATTAACATATGACAAGCTTACTTTAATCAGAATTAGTGAAAGGAAAAAATATGTGGGGGAATAAAATGCATCTCACAATAATAAGTCCCTTCATTTTGTTTTTTCATTGTTTTTCTATGCAAAACTATTTGTCATTTACAAATACACCATACATACATACATACACTACCCCCCCAAATACACACACACACATAGACACACACACACACACTACCCCCCCAAATACACACACTACCCCCCAAATACCCACACAACAAAATACACAAACGACCCCACCCCCCAAATAAACACACCCACTAACCCCACCCCACCAAAACAACATACAAACACTACCCCCCTCCCCCCTTATATATACACACTTACTTTGGGAATGCCTCTCTCCCTCACTGTCCTGCCGGTGTTTGCGGGGGGGAGCCGGGCGATGCTGGTCAGGCCTCTTGTTACCACTGGGCATCTCCCCAGCTGCTGGACTGCCTCCTGCACTGTCCCACGCCAGGCCTCTCTCATGCTGGTGCGCACTGGAAGTGCTGACATCACAGAGAGGCCCGGCGTGGTACAGCGCAAGAGGCAGGCCAGCAGCTGAGGAGATGCCCAGTGGAAATAAGAAGCCTGACCAGTGCCATCTGGGCCCCACGCAGCCACTGGCAGTGAGGGAGAGAGGCAGTAGCTGGGGAGTGGCAACCTGCGGACGGAGGAGAGACGCATGTAGGGGCAGTAAGAGCTGCATGCTCTAGGGTAAGACACATGTACCAAAGTGGCACTTTGGCCACATCCTTTAGGGCAGGGGGTTCACCCCATGGAACATTCGAGACAGTCTTACCGGTATCATATACCACCTGTACAAAATCTTGTAGGCGGTTTCCCTAGATGGTATACTTTTTAACGTATGCAGTTAAAGTTACGTTTATTTCTTCAGAGGGTAAAGTGCAGCAACAGGAGTGACTTTTTTCTTGCTTTAAGTTTGTAAATATCATTCCCTATTGCACCTACTGTATTCTCTTTTCAACATCATAACTATCTGGCTCAACAAGATCTTCATTTGTGTTGTTCTATACAGATAGAGCCCACAATTACAATTCGGTTTTATATTTCATTCTTTGACTACATAAGAAGGCGTATTGATCTCTGTGTTCTTCTACATGGCTGTAATTATGGACCCGTTGAAACCCAGAGGAGCCAGCAACCCGTTGCTCCACAATGGCACCGAAAGGGTTAACCCGGCATATACCTCAGGACATAGAAAGAGATTTTTTATCTTGACGTTAAATATATAAACAAGTAAAATGAACTGTAAAGCTCACTTGGCTCAGGCAGGAACTCCTCCTGGTGTGTAGCTGTGTAACATCAATACGACTAGCTTAGTTCATTGATTTTCTTGCACAGAGGAAGCTGCCGCTTTGATTCACAATTGAAATAAATGAAAGCTTCATGGTGGAAGTGTGCTGTGGTTTTTTTTTTCCTGAACTCTATCAGACATCTATGAAATTACATAACCTTAGCTATGAGAACAAAGTCACAAGTTTGTGGGATCGCAATATCACTTACAGTACTTAGTCTCCAGTTGTATACTCCCAAATCACTTAAAACATGCTGTTGTCCACAACACCTAACCACTTGTGAAGTGAATCAGTTCCTTTGCGGGAGTAACCATCACACGCTAAACACCCCTGAGGAAGAGAGATGTCACTTTTGAAAGGCGTAGGGTTATTCCGTTTGACACTGCGTATCCCCATTTACGCAGTTCATTGAAGCTGGTACATACTCACAGCCTCCAGCTGATTCCCTGAAACCGGAACCGGCTTTTCTCACCCCTCGCGAGATTTGAGAGGAGAGTTTGCGGATACCATAGGAGGCAGTGGGAAGCAACACCCTCAAGCTCCGTTGGTGAGGTCTACAACCAGGACGCCATCAGCTGGTCTGAGACGTGGCACACCACGGAGACAACCAGGCGATTCTGCTACATGAGGGGATACTCTTTAATTATCCACCGTGCATACCCCACCTACGTCTAGTAAGTAGGGAATTCATCCATTGCAGCAGATTGCCGTTGGAAGTTATCAATATGATTTCGATTATTGTGGTCTCTTGTATTGTTACGACATTTGTATTTTTTATACTTGATTTTTAATAAGCGTACTTTCCTTTTTTCGCTCACCTGTTTATTTTCACCTATTTCCTCTGAAGCTATCGTCTAGCTCCATACCTTCTGCTAATTTTATATCAAACAATATTATGCCATATGTGATTTTTCTTTCATTTCATGCACTGGGAATTTATCCACATTGAAATTCGATTGGAGCAACTGGGACATTCGTCTTCAACCTAACAACTGACGGTTGTATAATACACTTGTGTGACATTTATCACAATACACCAGGACTTTTTAATTATAATTTTAGGCATCGAATATATTCTCTTTTATTTAAATAGTTTTCATCTGACATAGGTAGTCAGTCTTATATCATTTGGTAGCTCCCCTTCACATAATCACTGTGAAAAATTGGGTTATTCACTAAGTATAAATATATATGTGAAAATAGAACAAAAAGCGCAGCAATATACAATTACCAATAGTGTAACATAACACAACATAAAACATAAGAGATACATATATAGTGATATATTGTAACAGTTGTGCTCGCCACAAACCGGGACCGGACCGCAGGGCTGAGGTTGAGTTGTGAATACACCGACCTTAGGCCACGGAGTCAGGTCCAGAGTGCGGACTCTGTGGTCAGACGTAGCCGGGTCAGGCTCGGAGAAGGCAGGGTAATCCGTGGACAAACCAGGGCCAGGGTTGGAAAAGGCACGGTTAACAATATCCATGCTGGGGTTCGGCAACAGTAAGCTTGCGCGAAGCTGCTTCAGCGTAGAAGGACTTCAGGAAGGAAGGAACGGGATCCAGTGATACAGCACAGAACAGCTCTCCCTAGCCGGGTACAGCTGTGGGTAGTGGAGGCCACTGTAAGGTCACTGGGAACAGGAAATGCAGATAGGCATCAGGAACACTGATGAAGGCCTCTGCACGAGGGATATGCAGACAGGCAACAGGAACAACGATGCAGGCCTCTGCAAGGAGAATATGCAGACAGGTAACAGGAACACCGATGCAGGCCTCTGCACAAGGAATCAGGAAGCAGGCCTCTGCAAGGAGGATATGCAGCAGGCCCCAGGAACCAAGAAGTAGGCCTCTGCAAGGAGGATATGCAGCAGGCCGCAGGAACCAGGAATGGCTAAAGCAGGTAGCTAGTGGCAAATACAGTTACATCCAATGGGAATTTGGTTTATGCTCAGCCATGAGGAAAAGGGAGAGCCCAGTATAAGAAGGGCAGGGAGCCCATCAAAGGATAGGGTTGTGAGGGAATTCCTCCAATGACAGCACAGAGACAGAGCTGCAGCGATTGCAAGCACAGGTGATACTGATTGCAGATTCAAGGGAGAGTTGCTAGCAGCTGCATAGTTCTGTTAGGAATGGGTTTCAGCCAAACCCAGGAGCGGATTCCTTACAGTACCTCCCCTCCCCCCCTGCAGGAGAGAACTCCGGGCGAGCAGGGTCACTCAGGGATCTGGGTGATATAGAATTGTTTCTAAACTGTCTTAGGCGGGAAGAAGACCCGTAATCCAGCAGTTCATTGGCGAGTACCATCTTTAGACATGAGAATGATGGTACTGCAATTCTTGGCACCCAGAAAGCATCACAGAACGATTTGAAAATCCAGAGCTGTGGAAAAACAGGAGATTCCAGAACAGGGACGTCAGAAGGGCACAAGCCAAGTGCCCGGTCCCCAGTAATAGTCCCAGAGTAAAAGACGAAAGACACCGATTGTTGGTCAGATGTGGTAGAGGAACATCCTGAAAGAGCAATGGTATTGCACAAATAAGCACGTAGGTGTTTGTGAGAATCTTTTGCTCAAAAGAAATCCGGTCACTGGGTAGGGAGGGTAGAGGGCGGGAGGGTTCACTAAAACATACTGATACAGTTCTTTTGTTAATGTCCAGGCCCGTTATCCTTAGCAAGTTGAGTGTGCCGGTAGGAGTGTTTAAGTAGTTTTCTGCCGTGGTGCTGGCAATCAATAGGAGGCCAGCTTCCCTGGGCATATGGGGTTTGGAGAGGATCAGGTCCGAAGTCTGGGCATCTGCAGAGGACGCAGTAGGCACCAGGGAACAAGCAAAGAGAAGCATGCCCGTACCCACAGTGGGGGCACAAGAAGCAGGAACAGGCACCCCGGCAAGGCAAGGAAGTCCAATTGGGGTGTTTCAGTTGTTGATGATGGCAACATGAAATCCAGAGAGAACACATCAGGCACCACACAGGAACCCGTGGGTATAGAATCTGCTTATAAAGTGAAAGGGCTTGGATCAGTACAAATTTTATCCGGTACAGCGGGAAGTTGGGTGAGCATTAAGCCTGACTTACAGTGGCGACACGTTTAATTCTCAGTTGGCTAGTTCCGCAAGCCGAGAGATTTCCCGGCTTGCTAGCCAAATCCCCTCGGCGTGCCGCGCGTCACCGATGCGCGGTCACGCTTCATCGGGTGCCTGCGCCCCATGCGCGCGTGCCCAGGGCTCCCCGAGGGAGCCCTGGTGTCCCGCGATGTGGGGGACGGCGGTGGGGGGTTCCAGAGAGGGGAGGGGGAAGCCCCGATCGGAGGACCGCTCCTCCGAGGCTTCGGCGCGCGCACGGGACACCCCGGCGCATGCCCGGTTACTGTCGCGGCCGAGACCGGGTAAAGGTAAGAATAAACTCGGCCGCGACAGTAGGAACGGAAGTCTTTGAGTTAGAACTGGGTACTTCAAGCACTGAGGAAGAATCAGGACAACACGAACTTGACTTAGGAGTGGAAATCCCAGACTCAATGGCTTCATGCGACACTGTAGAGGAAACAGTGCAGAATAACTCAGTTTTGAACATAGGGTCCTTTGAATCAGTAGATAAATTCGGTACTACAGAAACCTCTCTGGGAGGTAACCCTGAGTTCGCAGTAGCAGTCATGCAGTATGTAGCGGATACCTCAAATACTGTGGAAGAGTCAGTGAGAAACAGTATTGTCTGAGGAGTGGGAATCCCAGATTCGAGATTGCATGAGGTACTGTGATGGGAGTAGGGAGAGTAGAACTATTCTTTGCTGTGGGGATTTTAGAGTCATCCATGGTTATAACAGGACCTGCAGAACAGTCAATGAAGGATATATTTGTTCCGGAAATGGAAGGCTGAGAAGCAGCAGTGGTCACATCAGGTACAGCATAGGAATCAGAGAAAGGTATACTGATCTCTGAAGTGGGTATCTGTGAAACAACAAGGGCTAGACAAGGCACTTCAATTGAATCCGAGGACATTGCACTTGTCTCTGAAATGGGTATCAGAAAATTCCTAGTAGGAATACCGGATACTATGGGAAACTTTGTGGCAAGAGTCTTAGAATCAGTCAAGGGGACTCCAGCCATTACAGGCACATCTGGGAAGGTACATTTTAAAGCAGGTTTTTTAGCATTAGTGATAGGCATATCACATAGTACAGGAGAATCTGAGAAAGGAAAGCCTGCTTTTACATCAGGAACTTTATAAGTAGCACAGGTTAACCCAGGTACTGCTGGAGAATCCTTAGATGCAGTGACAGGGGGCTCAGGTGTCACAAGGGAATCAGAGACAGATAAGATGATCTCTGAAGTGGTAGATTGAGAAGCGACAACAGGGGAACGATAGCTGTGGGGGGCTCTAAAGAAAAAGGTTTAGAGACAAAGGCAGGAATTTAAAATTACTGATAAACAGAAGAGGTTACTCTAGGTAAGGGCCCTATAGAGGGCTGAGCAAAAGGGACTTTAGTGTACTGGCTCATGGCTAGGGCGAGAGCTCTTTCAACCCGGGATTGCATTTTGGAAAAGGTCTCAGGGGCTAGCAGGGGCCTTAGGGTCAGTCACGGGGAGCTCAGACATGGCAGGAAAATCAGAGAGAGTAGAATGTGCCTTGAAATCTAGGTTTTTAGAACTAGCCAATGTTAACACAGGCACTGCATGAGAATCAGAAAAAGGGTGTTTAGTAGGGGTATTTTCAGTGCTGATAGACTGTGACAGGACAGCATAGCAGGCCCGAGGGTGATCCCACTGTCTCACGCTCTGGTATGACAGTGTGAACCATTTTCCAGACTGGGTCGTTTTGTTCCAAAGGGCCAGGTTTTCAGCCAGGGGCAGTCTTTCAAACAGGGACTGGGTTAAACCCACCTCAGCGGGGACCCAGTTTGTGGGGCTGAGCATACTGTAACGGTCGTGCCCGCCACAAACCGGGACCGGACCACGGGGCTGAGGTGGGAATGTGAATACAAAGATCGTAAGCCACGGAGTCAGGTCCGGAGTGCGGACTCCGTGGTCAGACGTAGCCGGGTCAGGATCGGAGAAGGCAGGGTAATCCGTGGACAAGCCGGGATCAGGGTTGGAGAAAACAGGGTTAACAATATCCATGCTGGGGTTCGGCGACAGGAAGCTTGAGCGAAGCTGCTTCAGCACAGAAGGACTTCAGGAAGGAAGGAACAGGAACAGGGAATCCAGTGCTTCAGCACAGAACAGCTCTCCCTAGCCGGGTACAGCTGAAAGTAGTGGAGGCTATGTAACACGTAGCTCACAACAAACAAAGCACGACCGCGGTGCTGAGATAGGGAATTGAGTAACGCCAACCCACGCAGGCGCGCCTAGAATGTAGATTGGTCGTGCAAGCCAGGTCACGAGTACAGACGTGAGAGTAGTAGAGAGTACTTGCCAGATCAGGATTGGAGAGTAGCAGATCGTCAGGGTACGTAGCCAAGTTCAGGATTGGAGAGTATCGGATCATCAGGGTATGTAGCCAGGTTCAGGATTGGAGAGTAGTGGATCATCAGGGTGCGTAGCCAGGTTCAGAATTGGAGACTGAAGGAAGGTAGGTATAAATCTGGATCAGGAGTAGAGTGGTGCGGAGTCCAAGGTACGTAGCAGGGTCAGGCAGCAGCAGGATCAACAGGAAGGCAAACAAGGCAAGGCAGGCGATACAGGAACAGGATGTAGCAAGGCACAGCGTCACACAAGACTATGCTCAGCAATGAGTGTCTGGAGCAAGAGGGTATATAAAGGGAGATCCTCCAATGAAGAGCCAGGACGGAACCAGGAAACCGAATCCTACAGGCTGCTGGTGCACACAGGTGTGCACAAGATGCAGCCTGATCAGGAATGGAGGTGGGGCCGAGCGCACGCCGACCCGCGCGTGTCACTGAGGTCAGGGGGGCGGAGACCAGAGCACAAGTCACTCCCACGCCGGTCCTGTGCGTCACCAGGACAGGGGTGGAGACTGGGGCGTAAGTCATAGGGGAGGCTGGATGAGCGTCCTTGACACGCATGGAGCGGGGAGCGGAGGTGGAGCCCGAGGATGGGCAGACAGGCCACACAAGGTCCGCGCGTGCGCGTAACGGGACCATGAGACTGCGCATCCTGGGTGTCCATGGCAGCAGGTGTTTCGAGGTCTCCAGCCGCCAGGATGGCGGATCCTCACAGATCCCCCCCTCTAGGAGCAACCTCCAGGCGACTCCACTAAGGCTTGTTCAAAAATTTCGTATGAAAGATATGGACCACTCTGGCTGCGTGAACCTGATGACTCGGAATCCAGGACCTTTCCTCTGGACTGAAGACTCTCCAATGCACCAGATAATGTAGCGATCCTCTGGAAATCTTGGAACCCAGAATAGACAGTATCTCGTACTCGGGTTGGCCTTGGACCATATGAGGAGAAGTAGAAGGAACAGGGACCGAGTACGTGTTCTGGACCACAGGTTTGAGAAGTGAAACATGAAACACAGAAGGAATCCTCATGGAAGGAGGAAGAGAGACTCGATAAGTAACCGGATTGATCCTCTTTGAGATAGAGAAGGGTCCAAGAAATCTGGGCGCAAATTTCATAGAAGGGACCTTCAGCCTGATATTCCTGGATGACAGCCAGACCTTGTCGCCAGGTTTGAGGTCAAGGGCAGGTCTGCGGTAGCGATCTGCCTGAGACTTCTGCCTATTGACCGCTTTCCTGATGTTGACCTGAATCCTTTTCCAAAGGTCTTGTAATTCCCTGATCCTGTCATCAGCCACTGAGACCCCAGGGGAAGGTAGAGTGAGAGGAAGAGTCGACGGGTTGAACCCATAGTTCACGAAGAACGGAGATTCCAGCGTCGAACCACTACGCGCGTTGTTGTGGGCGAATTCTGCCCAGGGTAAGAGTTCAGCCCAGTCGTTTTGGGAGCCAGACACAAAAAAGTGTAAATATTGTTCAAGGGACTGGTTGTCCTCTCCGTCTGACCATTAGTCTGCGGGTGGTATCCTGAGGAAAAATGAAGAGCAGTGCCCAATTAGGGGCAAAACGAGCGCCAGACCCGAGAAATAAACGGCGACCCTCTCTCTTATACTATTACCATACACCTTGATAAAGGGCATTTTTGCCTGAAACTAGTTGGTGGTCCCCTGCTGCGGCCTAGGGGGGACCCTTTTGTCCACTTTTTATGTAATAAATCTATTTTTTGTTGCTACAAACCGTGAGCCTCCTTCTGTTACTTTGGGCAGTGCACTGCCTTATTTTTCTACTTATTACCATAGGTACTCCATGTAGACAGAAGATCTCCTTGATGAAAATATCGGCTAGTTTAGGAGAATTGGGGAGACCCTTGAGGGGTATAAAGTAAGACTGTTTCGAGAATCGGTCCACTACCACGAGAATCGTGTTCATACCTTGGAGATAAGTAAATCAACAATGAAATCCATGGACAGGTGTGTCCATGGTCGGTCTAGAACAGGCAGAGGTTGAAGAAGACCTGAGGGAAGGATTCTGGGAGTTTTAGTCCTGGCACACGTTGGGCACGCAGCTACGAATTGTTTTACGTCCTTTTGCATCCCAGGCCACCACAATGTACAGGAATTGAGATCCAGGGTCCTGTTGGTGCTGGGATGTCCTGCAGATTTGGAGTAGTGGCTCCACTCGAGAACTTTCTTGCGGTGCAGAGACGAAGTGAAGAGACGATCCTGAGGAGGTGAGATGCCAGGAGGAATGTGACTTTGTTGGCAGACAATGTCTTTGAGTGCTCGAAAGAAGTGGCCGAAAGGATACATTTAGGAGAGAGGATGGTCTTCTGCTGGTCTTCTGACTTGTCGTACAGAGAGAATTGATGAGATAAGGTGTCAGCCTTGACATTCTTGTATCCAGGGAGATAAGAAATTATAAAGTTAAATCTAGAGAAGAATAGTGACCATCTGGCATGACGAGCTCCCAGGCGACGTGCTCCCTCAATGTATAACACATTTTTGTTGTCAGTCAGGATAGTTATGGGGTCTTCAGTACCTTCCAAAAGATGTCTCCATTCTTCGAGAGCTCATTTCATGGCCAGGAGGTCACGATTCCCGATATCGTAGTGTCACGCTGCGCTCACCACAAACAGGACGGAAGACCGCGGGGCTGAGGTGGGGATGAATAGGCACCGACCCACAACCACGCAGTCCTGTCCGGAATGCGTAGTCCAAGTCGTACCGCATCGTAGGGTTGGAGAGGTCAGGGTGGTCAGGGTACTTGCCGTATTCCAGGGTTGGAGAGTCCAGGTAGGTAGAGTTTCGTAGCCAAGGTCCAGGGTAATAGAAGGTAGAGTAGTCGAGGAACGAAGCTGGGGTCAAAGCGCTGGAGAGTGTAGAAATCCAAGGAACAGGCAGGGTCAAACAGGACAGACAAAGTTCAAGACAAAACTAGACAGCAGCGGTGAGCACAATGCATAAACAGGAGTTTATGCTCAGCAATGAAAGACAGACAGAAGCAGGTATATATGTGGGAAGGGTCCAATTACCTTGCAGGGGTGTGCTCTGGTCCACCAATGCTGTCAGTGAGACACTAATCCAAAACAGCCTGTAATCAGGTTTTCTTAGATAGGTCGGTTGCCGAGCAACCCGCGCGCGTGCGCGATGCGCGTCGGACGTGATGACTCATGCGGCCTATTCTCCAAGTCTCCGCCTGTGGGAGGCTCCAGCAGCTCCTTCAAGTTCTCCTGCCTCCCGGTTGCCGAGCAACCCGCGCGCGTGCGCGATGCGCGTCGCGGAGCGCCGACATCACGCTGCTGTGCCTGCACTGCCCTGGCAGTGCGTGGGCGCATGACTCTGCCCCATGGTGCATCCCCGGGTCGGTCTCCGCGCGGAGTAGAGGTAAGTGTGACAGTATCCCCCCCTTGAGGGGAGACCTCCGGGCGGCCCAGAGATGGTTTCTCAGGATGCCTACGGTGGAAGGCATAGATGAGGCGGTTGGCATGTACCTGATGATGAGGGATCCACTCTCTCTCCTCTGGGCCATAGCCTCTCCAGTGTACAAGATATTGCAATCCTCCTCTGGATATTCTGGAGTTGAGAATGGTCTGAACCTCGTATTCTTGTTGGCCATCTACCAGTATGGTTTGCGGAGGTTTAGGTTGTCCTTTGGAGGATGAGTCTTGTAGACAAGGTTTGAGAAGGGATGAGTGAAATACAGAAGGAATCCTCATATTCCTAGGCAGTTCAAGCCGATAGGCTACTGGGTTGATCCTTTTGGTGATGCGGAAAGGACCGATAAAACGTGGTGCCAGTTTGGGTGAGGCTACCTTTAGCCAAATGTTTTTGGTAGATAACCAAACCCTTTGTCCTACAGAGTACCCTGGGACCTCTCTTCGGTGACGATCCGCTTGTCTCTTGTGTAATATACCAGCGTGCTGTAGGTTCCGATGGATCTTCTGCCATAGGTCTTGTAAGTGGCGAATCCTGTCCTCTGCGGCCGGGACTCCAGACTTGGAGATGAGGGAAGGAAGTGCAGACGGATGGAAGCCATAGTTGACCATAAATGGTGACTGTTGGGATGATTCGTTCCGAAGATTATTATGGGAGAATTCTGCCCACGGGAGAAGTTCCGCCCAGTCGTCCTGAGTGTCAGCAATAAAGCACCTCAAAAACTGTTCCAGAGACTGATTGGTGCGTTCCGTCTGTCCATTGGTCTGGGGGTGATAGCCTGACGAAAAGTGTAGTGTGACGTCCAGACTTTTACAAAACGCCCTCCAGAACCGGGAGATGAACTGGGATCCTCTGTCGGACACTATGACCCGAGGGGACCCATGAAACCTGAACATCTCCCTGATGAAAACTTCGGACAACATTGGTGCAGTGGGTAGACCCTTCATAGGGATGAAATGTGCCTGTTTGGAAAATCTGTCCACCACCACAAGTATGGTGTCCATGCCTCTGGATTTAGGCAACTCAACGATGAAGTCCATCGATATATGTGTCCATGGACGTTCTGGGATGGGTAGTGGTTGAAGGAGACCCGCAGGTCTCTTGTGTGGCGTCTTGCTTCGAGCACAAGTAGCGCAAGTAGCTACAAAAGCTTGTATGTCTCTCCGCATGTAGGGCCACCAGAATGTGCGTTCGATGAACTCAGTAGTTCTTTTGGTACCAGGATGGCCTGCAGTCTTGGATGAATGTCCCCACTCCATGACTCTCCTCTGGAATTTACGGGGAGTGAACAACCGATCCTCCGGAACGTTGAGTCCTGCCGGGATGTTGTTCTGAGCCTTGGTAATGTCCGTTAAGGCACTAAAAGTATTTGCAGCCAAAATACAAGTGGAAGGGAGAATGGTCTCCTGTTGTTCCACCTTGTTATCCTCTACCAGGAACTGTCGTGACAAGGCGTCGGCTTTAAGGTTCTTAGACCCAGGGATGTAGGAAATGAGGAAGTTAAAGCGAGTAAAGAATAAGGACCATCTTGCCTGGCGAGATCCTAGTCGCCGTGCTCCCTCAATGTACAGTAGATTCTTATGGTCAGAAAGTATCGTGACTGGCGTCTCTGTGCCTTCCAGTAAGTGCCTCCACTCTTCTAAGGCCAGTTTGATAGCGAGGAGCTCCCGGTTACCTACATCGTAATTCCTTTGGGCGGAGGAATTTTTTTTAGAAAAATACGCACAAGGATGAAGTGGGGCTTGAGGATTCTTTCTCTGGGAAAGTATAGCACCTGCTCCTACATCGGAGGCATCTACCTCCAAAAAAAAAGGTAACGAAGGATCTGGATGAGTTAAGATGGGTGCTGAGGCGAATGCCGTCTTTATCCTCTCGAAAGCCTGAAGAGCTTTCTCAGTCCACTTCGTAGGATCAGCTCCCTTCTGCGTGAGTGCCGTGATGGGTGCTACTACCGATGAGAATCCCTGAATGAACCTCCGGTAATAGTTGGCGAAGCCGAGGAACCTTTGGATGGCCTTGAGGGAGAGGGGACACGGCCATTCGAGTACCGCCTTGACCTTGGTAGGGTCCATAGCAAGGCCGGTGTCCGATATGATGTAGCCGAGAAAGGAGGTGGATCTTTGATGGAAATGGCATTTCTCGAGCTTAGCATACAAGTGGTTCTCTCTTAAGCGCTGCAAGACTTGTTTGACATGCATAGTATGTTCAGGCATGGATCTGGAAAATATTAATATATCGTCCAGGTATACTATAACATGATGGTCCAGAAGGTCTCTGAAAATGTCGTTGACAAAGTCTTGGAAGACAGCAGGAGCATTACACAATCCAAATGGCATGACCAGGTACTCGTAATGTCCGTCGCGAGTATTGAATGCTGTCTTCCATTCGTCTCCTTGTCTGATTCTAACCAGATTATAGGCGCCTCTGAGGTCCAGCTTGGTGAAGATCCTGGCTCCTTGGAGTTTGTCGAATAATTCGGCTATCAACGGGAGGGGGTAGCGGTTCTTTATGGTGAGTTTATTGAGACCGCGATAGTCAATGCAGGGTCTGAGGGTTCCATCCTTCTTTTTGACGAAAAAAAATCCTGCCCCAGCAGGTGATGAAGATTTCTTAATGAACCCCCTCTGGAGATTCTCCTGAATATATGTTCTCATCGCCTGGGTCTCAGGAATAGATAGTGGGTATGACCCTCCTCTGGGGGGAATGGCCCCGGGTAGAAGATCGATAGGACAGTCGTACGTCCGATGTGGCGGAAGTACTTCTGCTTGGCGTTTGTCAAAGACATCGCGAAAATTCTCGTATATTCCCGGCAGCTGTACCCTGTCAGGATCCGTGACCTCCAGTCCTGCCACTGCCTTAGGAGCAGACATGCAATGCTCCAAGCAAAAAGAACTCCAACGAAGTGGCGTGGCCTCTGTCCAGTCAATGACTGGATTGTGGATCCGGAACCACGGAAGTCCCAGAATGATGTCCGAGGAGGGGGTGTGAATGACATCCAATGTTATGGTCTCGGAGTGGAAGTCGCTAGTCGAGATCTTAAGGGGCGTAGTTTGTAAGGAAATGATCGCGGGCTGCAAGGGTCGTCCGTCAATGGCTTCAAGACCTACCGGTCGATCTTTGGGTACCAACGGTATTTTATTCTTGATAGCGAACTCTTGGTCCACGAAGTTTCCCCCTGACCCCGAATCCAGAAAGGCCCGTGTCTGTACTGTGAAGGTCTCACCGGATATGGAGATAGGTAGATAAATCCTCGTTAGAGGGTTGAGGAGGGGGAAAAGTTGCAGTGCCCAGCGTGATCCTCCTTATACTCACTGGGCTTTGGCGTTTCCCGGCTTCAGCGGACAGTTGAATACCAGGTGGCTGTTATTGCCACAGTAGAGGCACAGTCCTGCTCGTCTTCTCCGTTGCCTCTCGATAGGCGAAAGGCTAGTCCCTCCCAGCTGCATGGGTTCATCTAGGACGGGAGTTGTGGAGAGTAGAGGACCTATGGTGGAAAAGGAAGACGATTGTATACCTCGGGGGTGTTTGTTTCTCTCCATCCTTCTCTCTTGGAGGCGCTGATCCATCCGGATGCACAGGTTTATCAGGTCCTCAAGTCCAGCCGACGATCCAGAGCTGCTAGTTCGTCCTTCAACCGTTCGGACAGACCCTGCCAGAAGACTGCAGATAGGGCCACATCGTTCCAGCCGGTCTCGGAAGCCACCGTCCGGAAGTCCAGGGCATAACGAGCCACAGTACGGTCTCCCTGAGAAATATTAAGCAGAGTAGATGCAGCCGTAACCTTACGCCCTGAGGTGTCAAACACCCTTCTGAATTCGGTGATGAAGAGAGTGAGGTCAGAGGTCAAATCTGGGCATTGCTCCCAGATAGGAGATGCCCATGCTAGAGCGGCGTCAGTCAGCAAGGAGATTATGTATGCGACCTTTGTTCGTGAAAACGGGAAGTGAGAGGGCAGTAGCTCAAACTGTATGAAGCACTGGTTCAGGAACCCCCAACAACCGTTGGGATCCCCTGCATATCGGTTGGGCGCAGGTAGTCGTGGCTCAGAGGTAGGTGTGATGGGAGCAGGAGTGGCTGCGAGTGGGGCGTGTTGGTGGTAGATACTGTTAAACGTCTAACTTGTTCAGTCAGGGTATCAACGTCTTGTTTAAGTTGGGAAACTAGTTGTTCCTTCAGTGTAAATGATCCGGTAAGTTGCCGGAAGCATTCCTCATGGGTGTCTAGGCGTCGGGCCACCTCAGCGGCGTCCATGTTTGTTGGGCTGAGCATATTGTCACGCTGCGCTCACCACAAACAGGACGGAAGACCGCGGGGCTGAGGTGGGGATAAATAGGCACTGACCCACAACCACGCAGTTCTGTCCGGAATGCGTAGTCCAAGTCGTACCGCGTCGTAGGGTTGGAGAGGTCAGGGTGGTCAGGGTACTTGCCGTATTCCAGGGTTGGAGAGTCCGGGTAGGTAGAGTTTCATAGCCAAGGTCCAGGGTAATAGAAGGTAGAGTAGTCGAGGAACGAAGCCGGGGTCAAAGCGCTGGAGAGTGTAGAAATCCAAGGAACAGGCAGGGTCAAACAGGACAGACAAAGTTCAAAACAAAACTAGACAGCAGCGGTGAGCACAATGCATAAACAGGAGTTTATGCTCAGCAATGAAAGACAGACAGAAGCAGGTATATATGTGGGAAGGGTCCAATTACCTTGCAGGGGTGTGCTCTGGTCCACCAATGGTGTCAGTGAGACACTAATCCAAAACAGCCTGTAATCAGGTTTTTTTTAGTGATAGGTCTGGTTGCCGAGCAACCCGCGCGCGTGCGCGATGCGCGTCGCGACGTGATGACGTCATGCGGCCTATTCTCCAAGTCTCCGCCTGTGGGAGGCTCCAGCAGCTCCTTCAAGTTCTCCTGCCTCCCGGTTGCCGAGCAACCCGTGCGCGATGCGCGTCGCGGAGCGCCGACATCACGCTGCTGTGCCTGCACTGCCCTGGCAGTGCGTGGGCGCATGACTCTGCCCCGTGGTGCATCCCCGGGTCGGTCTCCGCGCGGAGTAGAGGTAAGTGTGACACATAGTTGCATTCGGCCGGAGATTTTTTTTTAAAGAAAGCACAGGGATGCAACCTAGACAGGGGATTTTTTCTCTTGGACAGGACAGAGCCTACTCCAACGTCAGAGGCATCAACTTCAAGAGTAAAGGGAAGTTTAGGATCAGGATGGGTAAGAATAGGGGCGGACACGAATGCCTTCTTGAGAAGTGCAAACACTGAAGCGCAGAAGTGTGCCAGGAATCAGGATCTGCTCCTTTCTTGGTTAATTCCATGAGTGGAGCCACTAGAGAAGAAAAATTCTGGATAAATCTGCGATAATAATTTGAGAATCCAAGAAATCGCTGCACTGCTTTAAGTGTGGTGGGTTGAGGCCAATCCAGTACTGCTTTGACCTTGGCGGGATCCATGGTGAGGCCAGTGTCAGAAATGATATATCCAAGAAAAATAGTAGATGTTTGAGGGAAATGAAATTTCTCGAGTTTGGCAAAAAAAAGTCTGTTCTTTCATAAGCGAAGGAGCACTTGTTTAAGATGATTAACGTGTTCCTGTTTGGATTTAGAAAAGATTAGGATGTTATCGAGATAAATGATTATAAAGGAGTTGAGAAGATCCCTTTAAACATCATTGACGAAATCTTGAAATACGGCTGGGGCGTTGCACAGACCAAAAGGCATGACCAGGTACTCATAATGTCCATCTCTGGTGTTGAAAGCAGTTTTCCATTCGTCACCCTGACGGATCCTGACAAGATTGTAGGCACCTCGTAGATCCAATTTAGAGAAAATATTAGCTCATTGTAATCGATCGAAAAGTTCAGAAATGAAGGGAAGTGGATAACGATTTTTCACGGTAATTTTGTTGAGTCCCCGGTAGTCTATGCAAGGGCGTATTCTCCATCCAACTTCAAGAAGAAAAAAACAGCGCTCGCAGGAGAGTTGGACTTACGTATAAATCCTTTCTGTAAATTCTCTGCAATATATTCCTTCATTGCCTTGGTTTTGGACATAGATAATGGGTAAGAGGTTCTCCTGGGTGGCGTAGTACCTGGAAGCAGATTAATGGGACAATCAAAGGGATGATGAGGAGGAAGAACCTCAGATTTGACCTTATCGAACACGTCCCAGAACTCGGCATACTCCTCTGGCAATTGTACCCTTTCCTTCCCTTCAGACATGGTGGTACCCCCAAAACTACTTGCTTCACTTTGTGGAGTTCTTAGTGTAGAAAGAGCTCCATTGAATGGGTTCTTTGTTGGGCCAGTGTTATAAATCTGTAACCAGGGAAGGCCGAGGATCACGCTAATGGATGGTGTGTGAATAACGGTGAGTTGAATCTTTTCCAGGTGATTATTCTCAATTTTGAGATGAAGTACCTCCTTCTCCAGTGAGATAAAAGCCGGCTGAAGAGGTCTACCGTCAATGGCTTCAAGAGCAATGGGACTTCTTCTACGCCTGATAGGAACCAGATGGCATTCTGCGAATACTTGATCTATGAAGTTTCCCCCAGAACCTGAATCGAGGAAAGCAAGAATAGAAACTTGGAAGACCTCTCCAAAGAGAGTGATGGGGAGAAGAACATGAGAAGGGTTGTCAGCAGAAATAGGGGAAAGAGAAAGCGTTCCCAATGAGACTCCCCCAGGTCTCATGGGAATTTTGCGTTTCCGGACTTTTGGGGACAGAAGTAACTGAAATGTCCAGATGCACCGCAGTAAAGACATAAACCGGCATTCTTGCGTCATTGCTTCTCGGATTTGGAAAGACTAGTACCCCCTAATTGCATAGGTTCGGATGTATCCGGGAGCGGAATCTCAGATTGGCTCACCTGACCGGGAATGATCCGTGATGAAGTGACACGATGATGAACCCTCTCTGATCTCCTTTCCTGAAGGCAATGATCCACCTTGTGCAAACGGCGATTAGTTCTTCCAAATCGGTGGGGCGATTGTAGGTTGCCAGCTCATCTTTCAAGGTTTCGGAAAGCCACTGTCAGAAGGCCGCGGACAGGGCTTCATCATTCCAATCTGTCTCTGCAGCTATAGTCCTAAATTTAAGTGCGTATCTAGCAACAGGACGATTCAGCTGAGAGACATGGAATAGTGCAGAGGCAGCAGATACCTTACGGTCGGGTGTATCGAACACCTTCCGGAACTCTCTGGTGAAGGATCCGATATCCTGTGTGAGGTTGGATCTTCGTTCCCAGATGGGAGAGGCCCAGGCAAGAGCATTGTCTATGAGAAGAGAAACAATATATGCCACTTTGGCCGGGTTGCTGTGAAGCGAGATGGATTAATTTCAAATTGAATAAAGCACTGGTTAAGAAATCTCTGGCTCTCGTGGGGGTCACCCCCATAGCGATTAGGAGCAGGTAACCAGGGTTCTTGGGAGATGTGTGAAGAGGGCATAGTGGCAGACTCAGGGACAGCAGGGACAAGAGGGGAGCGAGGCTCTTGGAGAGAACGGATGAGAGACCTGAAGTTCTCCTGAAGAGAACGCATGCTTTGAACACTAACCACTAATTTTACCTCAATACTGGACAGGTAGCTTGCGTGTGTGCTCTTCCTACCTCAGCGGGGTTGAAATTTGTGTGGCTGAGCATACTGTAAAGTGTAGCTCATCACAAACGAAGCGCGACCGCGATGCTGAGGTAGGGAATTGAGTAACGCCAACCCACACCAACGCTAGCCTAGAATGTAGATTTGTCGTGCAAGCCAGGTCAGGAGTATAGACGTGAGAGTACTTGCCAGATCAGGATTGGAGAGTAGCGGATCGTCGGGGTACGTAGCCAAGTTCAGGATTGGAGAGTATCGGATCGTCGGGGTACGTAGCTAGGTTCAGGATTGGAGAGTAGTGGATCATCAGGGTACGTAACCAGGTTCAGAATTGGAGACTGAAGGAAGGAAGGTATAAATCTGGATCAGGAGTAGAGTGGTGCGGAGTCCAAGGTATGTAGCAGGGTCAGGCAGCGGCAGGATCAACAGGCAAGGCAAACAAGGCAAGGCAGGAGATACAGGAACAGGATGTAGCAAGGCACAGTGTCACACAAGACTATGCTCAGCAATGAGTGTCTGGAGCAAGAGGGTATATATAGGAAGATCCTCCAATGAAGAGCCAGGACGGAACCAGGAAACCGAATCCTATAGGCTGCTGGTGCACACAGGTGTGCCCAAGATACAGCCTGATCAGGAATGGAGGTGGGGCCGAGCGCACACTGACCCGCGCGCTTCACTGAGGTCAGGGGGCGGAGACCATAGCACAAGTCACTCCCACACCGGTCCTGTTCGTCACCAGGATGGGGGCGGAGACTGGGGCGTAAGTCAGAAGGGAGGCTGGATGAGCGAACTCGCCGCACTCAGGAGCAGGGAGCGGAGGTGGAGCCGGGCGGGCAGACAGGCCACGCAAGGTCCCGGCGCGTGTAATGGGGCTGTGAGACTGCGTATCCTGGGTGCCCGTGGCAGCAGGTGTTTCCAGGTGAGGAGATAGTCTCCAGCCGCCAGGATGGCGGATCCTCACAGGCTACTGGAAGCAGGAAGATTGCAGAAGGTATAGCACAGAGGATCCAGCGCTTCATCACAGAACAGGTCTCCCTAGCCGGGTACAGCTGTGGGTAGTGGAGGCCACTGGAAGGTCACTGGGAACTTGAAATGCAGACAAGCAACAGGAACACCGATGAAGGCCTCTGCACGAGGGATTCACAGACAGGCAACAGGAACAACGATGCAGGCCTCTGCAAGGAGAATATGCAGACAGGTAACAGGAACACCGATGCAGGCCTCTGCAAGGAGAATATGCAGACAAGTAACACGAACACCGTGCAGGCCTCTGCACAAGGAATCAGGAAGCAGGCCTCTGCAAGGAGGATATGCAGCAGGCCCCAGGAACCAAGAAGCAGGCCTTTGCAAGGAGGATATGCAGCAGGCCGCAGGAACCAGGAATGGCTAAGGCAGGTAGCTAGTGGCAAACACAGTTACATCCAAGGGGAATTTGGTTTATGCTCAGCCATGAGGAAAAGAGAGAGCCCAGTATAAGAAGGGTAGGGAGCCAATCAAATGACAGGTGTGTGAGGTAATTCCTCCAATGATGGAGACAAGAGACAGAGCTGCAGTGATTGCAAGCACAGGTGATACTGATTGCAGATTCAATGGGGAGTTGCTAGAAGCTGCATAGTTCTGTAAGGAATGGGTTTCAGCCAAACCCAGGAGCGGATTCCTTACAATATATAAGTGAGGTACTAACCGTTGTGACTATACTTTCCCTAATCTTTGCTGCCAAAAAGGTCCACGACCCCACAGGTGCCGAGGAGATTTACACAGTGCAGAAATGACCTAGGCGCACAAGAGAAAAGAAAGAGATGGGATGGGGAACAAACATAGAGTAGTATGTCTGTAGGGGTGTATGGTGAGTGCTAAGTAATGCACTTACAATTAGATGAGGATATTAGAGAATGTATCCAATCATATGGATCAGGAACACTGTAGAGACTTGAGCTTGGTTGTAATAGGATGCAGTCTTGAGTGATTTTTTTTTGTAACTTACTTTTTATTTAGATTTTGAGAAAAACATAGGAAAAGGGATACAGAAAGAGAAAAGGGGGGGCGAGTGGGTACCACCACTTTAACATTTGGATACAAAAATACAAAATTACATAACAGCAGCCACGCTATACATCTTAGCTCCACATATTACACCGACATACCAACAGTCAGAGAGAAAATACAATCAACATCCACAGTGGGTCAAATATTCACCTATTTCCCCTAATGTACCAGGGCTCCCAGATTTTATGGCATTTTCTAGAGTTACAGTATGTCTAACAGAAGCAGCAAGTCTTTCCATAGATTGCACCTCATTCACTCTTGAGATAATCTCTTTCCTGGAGGGGGTCTGGAGCTTTTTCCAGACACCTGCGATTGCGCGTCTTGCCGCAGTCATAATATGCACCAATAGTTTATATTTATTTTTGTTTAAATTATCTAGTGGTTTAACAAGTACCTTTGTCATTGGGTCTAGAGGGATTCTTATGCCAAAAATATCCCGCACCAAATTTTGCGCTATTCACCAGAATCTCTGTATTTTGGGGCAAACCCACCAAATATGGGCTATATCTCCAATACCGCCACAGCCCCTCCAACTAAGATTTGTGGACTGCATAGTGATGTGTTCGTTGCATTGACCCATATAGCTTTCCAGTCTTCCCAAGGAATCTCTACCTGAAAATCTGGGGCCCATTTGTCCATATATATCATTGTGTGTAGGGGGCCTTATATTCCCAAGAAATAAGAACTTGGTATAGTGTTGAGATAAGACCCCATTGATAGCTTCTTTTTCTACATAATTGTTCAAATACAGTGCATTCTGGTGAGGACCCGCCAGGGGACAATTGCCTAAGAGAGTGGGAGATCTGTAAAAATCTGAATACCTCAGCTCCCGTGAAAAAGTATCTCTGGCAGAAATCCTGAAAATGTAATATTTTGCCGTTTAGAAGCATATCTCCCACATCTCTGAAATCCCTGACCTTCCATTCATCATACATACTAGAAAACCACCCGGTCCAAAATCAGGGTTATTAAAAATAGGAGTAGATCTTGAAGGTGTTGAAGATAATTGGTACTAGTTTTTAACCTTATGCCAAATTTTAAAAGAACATTTTATTACTGCCGAATCGAAAAGATCCGAATTGGAACTCTTTATTGAACTGGAACTGCAGAGCTATTAAATATATTCTCCAGGTCTACCCACCTTTATTGATTTTTCTTGAGAATGGCAAAAAAACTATCTGTTACAAGTGGGAGGCTAGATAATATTTATTTTGCGAGCATGACTGATCTCGACATTCTTGGTCGTTTTATTACCCCATATAAACTGCATAATTTTATTCTGCAGATCCCTCAAATATTTTATTGGCATAGCAACTGGTAATGTCTGGAAACAGTAGAGCAGCTTCGGGAGGATATTCATCTTAATTGATATAATACGGCCTATCCAGGAAATTAAGTGACCATTCCAGAGTAGAAGATCCTGTTTTAGTCTAGTGAAAAGCTCTGGGTAATTAGATTTATAAAGAGAATGCTAATTTTTTGTAAGGAAAATCCCTAGGTATTTCAATTTTACATTGTTCCAGTGATAATTGAAATGTAATTTGGTTAATTTTACTTCAATATCTGATAGTGTTAAATTTAGAGCCTCTGACTTGGCCGAATTAATTTTATAACCTGAGCACAGACCAAACCTAGAGAGCTCATCTGTAGGTTGGGAAGAGACATCAGAGGGCTGGAGATTGTCAAAATTATATCGTCAGCAAATAGAGATAATTTAACATTTTGCTCGCCGATCTTGATACCTTGAATATTAGCGTTTTCCTGAATTTTGACTGCAAGCGGCTCGATTGTCAACTCAAAGAGTAGAGGGGGAGAGTGGCCAACCCTCTCTGGTACCATTATTGATCTTAATTTGATTTAGCTCCCCCCTGGCATTTTCAGGGTGGCTGTAGGAGTGTCATATAAGACTTGGACCCTTTTAAAAATGGTCTGGAGAAGCCAAACCCCAGCATAGTTCTAGCTAAAAAAAATCCCACTTTATTCTATCGAACGTCTTTTCGGCATCTAAGCTCAATAGCATCACTTTGGGTTTAGAGAACTGAATATAATCAATTATATTAATAATCTTACGCGTGTTTTCGGAGGCTTGACGCTTACTTATAAAACCTACCTTGTCATTGTGGATTAGACGAGGCAAAATTGGGTTTAATCTATTCGCCAGAATTTTACTATATACAGTATTTTTAGATCTGTATTGAGAAGTGAGATTGGCCTATAGCTTGCGTAACTCATTGGGTCTTTTCCTTCCTTAGGTATACTAAATTTGCTTTTGACATTTGCAAGGGGATCTGGGAACCCAATAGAAAACTATTAAACATGTCCAAAAGAAATGGTGCTAAAATTCCCATCCGGGCCTGGGGCTTTTGAGGCTCTCAGACCTTTAATAGCCTATTTAAATTCTGTAATATTTATTTTAGCGTTAAGACCTTACGATTCTTTCTCAGATAGCTTTGGGAGTTTGCATGCCTGTAGATAGCTATCTATTTGTTTGATGGATGTTTTATTAAAGTTGGGGTCTGATGAGTCGAGGTCAGACAAATTATTAAAATATTTAGAGAATTCTTCAGCAATTTGAAAAGGGTTGTATGTGATTTCCCCACAATACCCCTTCTTATTGCTGAAACTTGCGATTTAGTTTTAACACCTCTTAGTTTGCTAGCGAGAAGCGTATCTGCTTTATTGCCTTTATCATAATATGTCTGAGGGGTCCATTTTAATGCTTTCTCTGTGTCTTCCAATCTTAATTTATGTAGTTCCTTTCTGGTCTGGCAAAGCAGCTTGTATATTTTCCTGCAAGGGCATGATTTATGTTCCTGTTCTAGTTCAGCCATTTTAGCTGTAAGTTTACCTTGTTTAAGATTTTTTGCCTTTTTCCCATATGAGGCTAATGAGATAAATTGACCCCTAATAGAGGCTTTATGGGCCTCCAAGAGAATGGACAGACTTTCGACTGATCCTTTATTTAATTTGAAATAATCTACCAGAATATTCCCTATCTGTTCTTCAATCCCTGTCTGGTTCAAGAGCGACTCATTTAGACGCCACTGAAACACCTTAGGCCTGGTGAAAGGGGGTTTCAGGACCAGCTCGACCGGAGCGTGATCAGACCATGTTATAGGGCCTATATTTGTGTGCGCGACACGATCCAAGAGATTCGCAGAGACAAATATATAATCAATTCTTGTGTATATATCGTGGGGGGGGGGGGAACGAAATAAAATGTATAGTCCTTTGGTTTCTTGTTCTTCATGCGCCAAGCGTCCTCGAGTGAGAAGTCTTTTATCAGTTTCTTAAAGTATTATGCTTTGTTAAATACTTTGTTCGCTATTTTATACCGTGGTGATGAGGATCTATCCAACTCGGGGTTTAAAGTCAAATTGAAATCTCCTCCTAAAATTATATCTCTTGAGGGGGAGCCCCTAATTTCTTCAAGAGTTGATTTCTGGAAATAAATTTGTTGATCGTTCGGAGCATATACATTAACTAGAGTTAGTCTATGTAAGGAAGCAGGGCTCTCACAACCCCTCCTTACCTCTTCCAGGGACTGTCTCTGCTGCTCATTGTTCCTCCCAGCGGTATCCCCTCCGCAGGCAGGCTCTGTGTCAGCCAACGCTGACACACGCGGCTGCCATGTTGGCCGGGACGCGCGCCGGGACGGTCTTACACCGCGTTTGCTCCCGGCTATAATTGATTCACTGCACTGGCAGCTCCATCACGCCCCCAGCACTCGCTCCAGCCGTACCCACGCCCCCCTGCTTCACAGCTGATGCAGCTTCAGGATCACAGCGTGCATCTATCATCTTACGCTCCACGGCACACTTCTGCTCCACCTACCTCTCTGATTGGCTCTCCCACCTTTATTACTCCAGTCCTTCCCTGGAATCATTGCTCTGCATAGCTTCTGCTTACCTGGTGTGGATCTCGCCTTGCTTGTTATTGTGTTTCTCAGGTTTTGACCCGGCTTGGCTTACGACTCCTCTCCTGGCTCCCGACCCCGGCTTCCTCATCACTACAGTCAAAAGGGACTAGGGCGCTCCAAAAAGCTCACTCAAAAATATAATCTGGGGAGGCGCATGCGCGACGGCAAGGAGCATGGTCGCATAGGATAAGTGCTCCGTGCCTCGCTAGAACATATTGCAAGAAAAAACCCAACAAAACTGTCAATTAAACGGAGCATTTCATTAATATTACCCCACAATATCCCGCTATGTCGAGGAAAACACCCAAATCAGCCAAGAAGAAGGTGCTACCTGAATATTTCGGCCGATCTGGAGCGAGCGGTGCAGGGGGAGAAATGGCGCCATATTCGAATGCCGGCTCAGAGACGGAGCCGGACGGGGAAGGTGAGGAACGCGCCAACCCCACAATGCGCCCTGTAAGACAATGTGACATCGATAAACTATATGATAATCTGAAGGCACTGTTGCAGGCAGAACTAAAAGATATAAAGAGAGAGGTTACAGGGCTGGGGGAGAGGACGAACGTCCTAGAAAATAAAGTTGACCAATCAATCAGGGCCATTAAGAAGCAAGACTGCAAACACTCTAGCCTCCAGGACCAAATAAATGAACTAAGAGACCGCCAAGAAGACATGGAAAACAGGGACAGGCGGAACAACCTCCGGATTAGAGGGATAGCGAGGACTTCATCCAGAAGTGGCTAGAGTCCCTGCTCCCTGACACCCCTAAGGAATATCTCACCCTGGACAGGTGCCACAGAGCCTTACGCTCCAAACCCCTACTGAATGAGCAACCGCGCGACATAGTGCTCCGTATGCACTACTATCGCTCCAAAGAAGCAGTGCTCCATCTGTAGAGTATGAGGGAGTGCGCATGGCCATATATCAGGACCTGTCCCCTGAAACACTGGCTAGGCGAAGGGCCCTATTACCGTTCAACCGGATCCTGAGAGATAAAGGGGTACGATATAGGTGGACCTTCCCTTTTGGCCTGCAAGTTACAAGGGGAGGCAAATTTACCACCATCAGAAGCCCAGAAGAAGGGCCAACTTTCCTCCACAAGATGGGCTTAGGTGAGGCCTCGGTGGGGGAGGATCCAGCTATGGCCCCTCCAGAACCTGTCTGGGAACAGAGGGCCAGATCCCCCAGAGAGCAAAGGGGCACAGCAGCTAACTAAGGGACTTTATTGAACATTTCCAGTTATCAGCAAAGAATAAAAATTCATTGCAAGACGTTAACATAGTTCCGTTTCTGAAGTTATTAAAGTTACCTGGACTCTGTCCCCCGGCTACGTTGAAGTGGCCACCGGACATACAAACTCACCCCCGAGGGAAGGAGGGTCGAGTCCCGACACCCCACCAACAGAAGTCCGGGGCCAAGACAACTTGAACGGATGCAGCATCCCTGTGGAGAAATTTGACGGCCTACCTTGCTGAGAATGGCAGCCTCTGACACAAAATGGCGAGGCAGCTGAAGAAGGTGGGAATCCACGCTGAGCCGCAGGAGCAGGAAGGGAGCGGTGAGTGGGAAAACTGGAGCAGTCGCACGCACCTCCGCGCTGGTGAGAGTCTTCGTCCAAAATGGCCGCCACCCGGATACACGTCACAGCTGGGCTCCGGAAGGAGCGGCGCCATCTTGGAGGTGGCACGGAGCTGGATCCCGTCGGGGCGGCCGGATGACGTCACCAGAAAGACTGAGGACAGCCGTAAGCCCCCCAAGGCGTCCAGAGGGCGCCGGTCGTCCTGCGCAGGCATAGACTAGCCACCTAACCGGCCCGATGCGGGCTTTTTGAATTATGAAGCAAAGTCAGTGTAGAATACATACGGGAAGGGAGTTAGTATAGCGTAAACGCGGCAGCGCCATCAAAGGAGCAAAGGACAGGTGAGAGATAGCACGGGAGGTAGCAAGAAGATAAAAACAAGTAGCTGAACGGGAACAAGCAGAAGTGGAGATATTTATGGAGACAAGGATATGAGAAGGAGAAAGGAAGTAGACTTGAATTTAAAGCGGGGTAGAGATGTAGCAAGTAGGAAGGAATGGGTAGATGAGGAGGGTAAGTAGAGACTTAGAATGAAAAGAGAGTAAATAGGGAGAAGGGAGGTCAACGGAAAGCTTTAGAATAGTGATAGATAGATAGTGGGAGCGGTGACTGGAAATAGAGTGTAGGGGGAAGTGGAGTGGGAATTAGTAGGTTAGATATTAATGGAGGAAGAGAAAGGTTAGAAGATAGGTTGAATGGGAAAGGAGAAGGGAAGTAGGGAACTGAGATACACAAGACTGAGAGAGTGGGAGAAGGTAGAAAAATAGACAGTTTTGGAATAGTGGAAGATAGATGGTGAGAGTGGTGACTGGAAGTAGACGGTAGGGGGAGGTGAGATAGGATTAGATAAGTAGGTTATCAAAGGAAGAGGTGGAAGGGTAACAGGGGCAGAGGCAAGTTGAGCAAGAGAGGAGCAGGGAACTAAGGAACGGGGAAATGAACAAGCAAGAGACAGAGAAGAGATGGAAGGGATGGAGGGAAAGCTATAGAAAGAGAAAAAGAGGGGAAGCTCATAATCACAGGGGGATGAGGCTAAGACACCACAGATCTAGCTGGATACCCTAAGGCGGTGTTAAAAAAGCAAGGGACAGAGTCAGGTTCAGTTCATTTCATGTTGGGTTTTATTAATTCAAGCTCTGAAAGAGCGAGGCGGAGAGGGAGGGAGTGACCTGCTTCAGTAATCCGTATGGGCCACACACTAAGGGGGAGGAAGGGAGATCTCCTGGACCTTAGTGAAGCCCTTTGGGACTGGTTTAGAGGGGTGAGTGATCTTCATCCTACGGTCCCCCTGGTCGATTGGAGAGGAGACCAGCCACCCAAAGGCGGTGATCTCGTCGTGGAGGCGGCGTTGCAGAGACGACGAGAACTCTATTGTTTTATGTCTTGTTTATTGTGTGTTGTGTCCCCCCAAGTGTTCCCTTCTGTGTGCTCCCCCTTGTGTTTTTCTATAGGTGGCGACGAGAGGTATCGCAGTACAAGGAGAAGAAGCGTCCGAGAACATGGCCCAAAGGTAGTTCGCAGATCCAGACACCGACAGCGAGACCATCTCACGCTCTTAAATGAGTAAGGAACTCAGGCTAGTATCACATAATACTAAAGGGTTTAACAGCCCAGCTAAGCGCAGAATAGCCTTCCGAGATTATAAGCGTAAGGGAGCAGAAATTCTGTTTCTGCAAGAAACACACTTCTCTCAAGACAACTACCCAAAATTTCTGGATAGGGATTTCCCAACGCATTTTCTGTCCTCCGCAACGGTGAAAAAGAAAGGGGTGGCCATACTAATACATAAACGGATACCGTTCGTACCCGATAAGACCTTCAAAGACAAAGAGGGAAGATTCCTTATAGTCAGAGGCGCAATCCAAGGGTTTCCAATCACCCTAGCAACAATCTATGCCCCCAACGAGACGGCCCCAGGTTTTTATTTCTACCTTCTTTGGGAAACTTAACAAGGTGGCCAGAGGCAACATTATTATCGCTGGGGACCTGAATAGGGCGCTACGGACGGACCTTGACAGATGCTCCTCCACTAATACTACACACAGATCTGACATACTAACAATTAAAAAGGGCTACGTGACTGCCAATTACTTGACATATGGAGGGAACAGCACCAGAGACTGAGAGAATACACCTTCTACTCACACCCACATGACTCATATAGTAGGATAGATTACTTCCTTGTATCCAATAGAATGGTCCCTGGGGTCTCTCACACCGAGATCCATGATATTTCATGGTCCGACCATGCATCCATAGAGCTGCGATGCACACTCATCCCACTAGACAGACCCAGAGCGAACTGGAAACTAAATGAACTCTTGTTGAAAATCCCAGCCCTACAATTGGAAATAGGGGAACGGATCACTCAATACTTCGAGGAGAATGAGGGGAGTGTGACTACCCATTCCACTCTGTGGGAGTCCCACAGTTAGTGACGTATGATATTTCATAATATATATATATATTTCATATTTCATAAGTTACCGTTCAAACCACGGCGTGTTTACCGGTGTTAGTTCCCCTTTTATGTCTATGTAACGTGTCCCAATATCCTGCCACTTCTGAGC
This sequence comes from Ascaphus truei, assembly GCA_036426205.1. NCBI lineage: Eukaryota > Metazoa > Chordata > Amphibia > Anura > Ascaphidae > Ascaphus > Ascaphus truei. The sequence continues at coordinate 42,358 of WSYH01002520.1, forward strand.
AAAACAAGCTATTATTTCTAAGACAAGAAAACCAGGATTTTAACAGTATACTCTAAGCTATACTAGGCCTTACAATGATACTATGTATATATGTACCTTCATTATGCGTTATATGCCAGAAAATACCTGTAATCCATAACACTACCCTCAGGGGGGTCATTATCAATCTGGCCGCTAAGAGGAAAAGAGAGCGGGAAAGTAAAATTTTGAAACTAGAGGACCAGCTATCGGAGCTTTCCTCCTTACATCAGAAAAATAAAAATGCCCATACATTAACCAAAATAATAGCCACTAAAAATAGCCTTAATCTTCTCCTCTCCGCTCAGGCGGAGAAGGAATTGACCTGGTCCAAACGGAAATTCTATGAAAAAGCTAACAAGCCGGACACACTACTTGCCAATAAGCTAAAAAACAAGCTTCCAAATTACCACATTCATGCAATTCGAAATCAGGACGGGGACCTTACCTCCATCCCAGCGAACATAGCAGGGGAATTCAAAAGATATTACGAATTATTATACGACGGAGATAAGGTCACCCATACCCCAAAAACAAAGGAAGAGTTACGGACCTTCCTCAAAGAGGCGCAACTACCCATTTTGAAGAGATGTGAAAGGGAGGCACTCCAGTCGGACTTCACGATGGAGGAACTCTCTGGGGTCATCAAAGCATTAAAACCAGCTAAAGCCCCAGGCCCAGATGGCTTCTCAAATTTATATTACAAGAAATATTTAAAAATCCTTGCCCCCAACATGTTGAAATTATTCAACGAAATTTTAGCAGGGGCCTCATTCCCAGCACAAATGCTCCAAGCCTCAATTTCGGTGATCCATAAACTCGGAAAGGACCCGGCAGACTGCAAGAGCTACCGGCCCATTTCACTGATTAACTCTGACCTTAAAATATACTCTAAACTCATAGCCAACAGGGTGGGTAGTGTCCTTCCCGGGTTGATACACACGGATCAAGTAGGGTTTATCGGAGGTAGACAAGCGGCAGATAACACCAGGAGAATTATAGATTTGATTGATCTGGCCCAAAAAGAAAAAATACAATCCATGGTGTTAAGTCTGGACGCCGAGAAAGCCTTTGATAGAATAGACTGGCCCTACCTTTCGGAAACATTGAGAGCATTTGGCTTTGAGGGACGCCTCCTGCAGGCCATCCTGGCGCTGTACAAAAATCCATCAGCAAGAGTGAGATATCAAGGCTTCCCCTCAGAACAGTTTGAAATCAAAAGCGGAACACGTCAAGGATGCCCGCTGTCGCCACTACTGTTCGCCTTATGTATAGAGCCTTTGGCGGCACACATTAGACTTAACCCAGATATCTCTGGGATCCCATTGGGAGACCAAATGCACAAAGCCGCGCTTTATGCGGACGATGTCATTCTCACAATAACAAAACCTCTCACATCTCTCCCAAATATATTCAACATACTGGGCAAATTTAACCAAATTTCGGGATTTAAGATCAATCAGTCAAAATCAGAAGCCCTCAATATTAATTTACCAAAAGAAATCGAAAAACTGATTGACCTCAATTTTCAGTTTAAATGGCAACCCTCTGCGATCAAATATTTAGGGGTATATCTCACAAGAGAATACAAAACTTTATATAAAGCAAATTTCCCCAAGATCATAAAGACACTGGGGGAGGATCTCCGAACCTGGATGAAGGGGAATATCTCATGGATTGGGAGGATACATAGCGTGAAAATGAACCTCCTCCCAAAGATGCTATATCTTTTCCAGAGTCTCCCTATCCCATTGGTACAGGCAGACATCCTCTCCCTCCAGTCAAAAATTATGAAATTTATTTGGAATGGGAAAAACCCACGAATTAATAAAGGGATTTTAAAACGTCCCACACTACGCGGAGGGCTAGCGGTGACTTGCTTGCAGGCCTACTATAAAGCAGCCCAATTAGGGCAGATTTTCCAATGGCACACAGACCCAAGCCTACGGAGATGGGTCGAGTTGGAAAAGAGATGTTGTGCACCAATTGAAATCCGAAATTTAATCTGGCTACCCAGAGAAGGGGTACGCAAGATGAACAATCCGCTACAGACCATGGCCAATTCGTTAAAAGTCTGGGAGGCCACGAAGTTTAAATGTAACCTGACAACCAAGGCGTCAGTAATGACACCAATAATGGGCAACCCAGACTTCGCTCCGGGCCTGAATAGCAAAAATTTCTTAATTTGGACTCAGAAGGGATTCTCCCGTCTAAAAGATCTGGAGGGCAAAAGGACCATACAAACATTTGAACAAATTAAATCTTCTAAGAATATGCCAAATAGCGAATTTTTTAGGTACCTCCAGATCAGGGATTTCTACAACAAAACGCCAATAAGACCGGCACGAACAAATTTTGAGCAGCTGTGTTCCAGAGATACGGACACTAGGGGACTCACGTCTAGAATGTACAGGGAAGTGATCTGCCAGAAGTCGCCCATTGACAATAGACTGAGTTACATGAAGCAGTGGGAATATGACCTAGGAGAGACTTTAGAGGACGACGAATGGGACAGAATTATTCAGGCGGCGGCAAAAAGCTCAATCTGCACCACAATAAAGGAGAATGCATATAAAGTCCTCATGAGGTGGTATTATACTCCGACGCGCTTAGCGAAATTTGTAACAGGCTACTCTCCTCTCTGCCCTAAACAGTGTGGGGAGGCAGCAGATCTCCGACATATGCTGTGGTCTTGCACTAAAGTGGCCCCTATTTGGGAAAAAATCAGAGATTGGATTCAGCGGATTCTCGATTTGGAGATCCCCCTGGACCCGTGGCTGTTCCTTTTGGGCAGGCGGATCCAGGGTCTGTCAAATGCGTCGCACAAATTAATCGCGCACTTTGCTACCGCCACGAGATGTGAGATTGCAGCACTATGGAAACAGCAGGAGTTACCAACTGTCCCTAAAATCAGAAACAGAATTTGGCATGTTTGCCGGATGGAACAATTAACGAGTTTAGTTAATGACTCCGGCACAAATTTTCTAAAAGTTTGGGATCCATGGTTGACCCAGGAAGAAACCCCTGGAGTGGCCGCCGCCTCAATCTTGCATTAATGAAACCAAATACGTTCTCCTTTATGGTCAGATTAGACAATACGACATAGTGACGCACAGCTTTCAGACTGCCCGGGAGCCATAGTTATGAGGGGAATAATAATCCGATGGGTAATAGAGCCCTTGCAAAACCAGTCGAAGTCAGAACTCGTTACGTAGGCCGAGAAATCTCGAACAAGACAAAACTTCTCACCCTCTCCAGAGCCTGGAAACACACTACCCCCCTCCCCCCATACCCCCTTCCCCCGCCCACCCTCTATCCCTGTCTCCCTGTCAAGTCTGTCCGGTTTTGTTTGTCCTGTGTCAAGTAGTCACGTCTAATTGTTGTCACCACATGTAGTTTGACAAGAATGGAAATGTAACAACGGGCTGTGGAATATTGGTTGTAATTGTACTTTCCAATAAAAATTGAAAGTTGAAAAAAAAAAATATATAATCTGGTATGTCTGACTCCTTTAGGTCTTAATGTAGAGCGGGACCTGGGAGCTTTCATCTGACATTTAGTTATACTGGTTCCATTAGGTGTATTAGTTATTTCTTTTTTTCTCATTTGTTTCAGAGCTCTTCATTTCAAGTACCACCATCGTCTTACACTTTTATTGTTTATGTGTATTTGTAATTTTATTGTGATATCTGTCCCCTTTTAACTGAGTGTATTGGAGTTATTCATTATGTCCAGCAGATGGCACTAGAGTGATATTTATATTCATTGCCATCCATTCCTTTTCGGATATTTTACCTGCTAAATAGCCCGACTTTATAGCAGTGTCCCCTTTCTATCAGTAGTGTGGGTCACTGCTCCTGATAGCATTATATAATCGCCATTATGCATATGTTATCCATATTAATTTAGACATATGTGCTTAGGAGTTTAGGTGTTTCTCTGTATTTATCGCGATGTAATTTCACTTTGGGTACTGGATGTAACATCAGTCCCAGTATGAAGCTGAATGATTTTATGTACACTATACCCGTGTGAGTATCCTTATTGCACATCGTTTTTGTTGTATTTACCATTTGTGATGTAATTGTTACCAATGCCCTAATACTATGTAGGGCTTCATTTTGGAAGTAGTCCAGGTGCTGTATATTCTTTTAATTTTAATTAATTACTGCAACCATTAATGGTTATGTCAGTAGTGAACGTTGCCGAACCTGACAAAGTATCGTGAGATACGAAACGCGTAGTTGGGCAACGTTCACTTGTTTGGCTCCTGCTGATCACCGTAGTGCTGCGTTGTCACCACTCTCCAGCCCTGAGGACCGGAGGCGGTCAATAGAGGAGCTTCTAGTGAGGCGCAGCCCGGACCAGTTCAGGAGCACTGCTGTTTTCTCACATGTGAGTGCTGTGTTACTTGTTATTACTATTTTTATTAAACATCATTTTTAATCACATCTTCTGGGCACTCTTTATCCTACTACAATTGGGAACATTTTGAGGATTCAACTCCCAGCACTCTGCACTACTGCATCTCAGAGAGACGAGACGCCAGTTTTCCAGTGCTAAAGAGACCTTGTGTGGCACGGATTCACACACGGCCATGTGAGTCTCTATTATTATTATTTTTATGGTTCCCTTCCCCACCACTCCTGGATATTCCCCTTATAGTAAGGTGGATAGTCTTTTGTGCTACCCAGCCTATTGGTTTGTGTATGAATCCCCCACACAGCCCCCACCTGTCTGCACTTTGAGATCTTCACATTAGTTATCCTTTCTGTTATCATTGAGTATTTATTATTATATTTATCTAATTTCCTTTCCTTGTTTGAGCTCCCCTACTCTTCTTCCTCATCACTACTCTGCTTCTCTCGTCCCTCGATCTCGGCTTGACCTTCGACCTCCCGGACCTCTCTCTTCCTCGACCCTCGGTTTCGGCACCCACTACGGGCTTTCTATCTCCGGATCCGGCAGGTACCTTTGATACCCTTACTAAGTCTCCTGGCCTGCCTACGCAAACTACCACACTCCGGACACGCTTCCACTGCTGCGGGTGCGTGTTACTATACGTCCCACCTTAGTAAAGGGACGGGTCTGGTCTGCGGGCAGCACTACCGTGACATTATGCAGAGCCCAAGCGATGCAGACCAGACCAACGCAGATCAGTCCACTTTGGACCAAATCCTTTCGGCCCTGATCCTGCAGAATCAAACCATGTCTAGTCAAATCACTGAATTAGCCCTACAAATAACCACTCTCTCTCTCCAGGAACCACCACCGTGTGCTCCTCCTCCATCTCAGCCCGAACCTGCGGGTGCTGCCGCACTGGAGCCCAAGATTCCCGCGCCAAACCCCAACAATGGAGATCCTCAGTGTTAACAAAAATTACTAAACTAGCGCTAGACCAAATGTGTATATGTGCAGTGCATTAAAGCGTGTGCTAAAGCTGCCTGGTGATTCTACTAAGGGTACAATCTCATGTGAACCCTAAAAACAATCTATTCCACTAATGGAATTCACACCAACGCCGCGCATACAAACGAATACAGTATAATAACAATGAATAATTATAAAGTAAAGGATATGTGACAGTGAAGTGAAGTCCTTTTCCAATGTCTATAAGTGAAATGGACTCTGTCCTCGACTTGGGTAGAATAAAGTCACTCTCATGCAGCAAGTTATATTCCTATGGTGTGAGACAAAAAACAGAGACACCACATTGCGCAGTATTGACTTGACAGCAAATGAAGTCCTCCCTTATATGCCTCTAAGTGAAATGCCCACTTACTAGATATAGAGTGGGTCTCATGCAGTTGAGAGAATCTGTATCCTTGTTTCTTCTGATCCAGACGTTCACAGGTTAACCCGAACCCCACGTGATGTTCCTGTCTCTCCTGGATCCTTGAAGAAACTCCATCTCTGGAAAGTGCTTTCTCCTTCTGTGCTGATCTCCTGTATGTACCTCAGATTCCGTGAGTTTTAAAAACAATTCAAACGCCCGACCTGGCTGTCCCACAGCACACCCCAGTCTCTGTCAGCTCCTGCTTCTGGTCGCGTGTGTCTCGCGCTATCCAGACTTGAGCGTGCTGACGTCACTATTCAGTGAACTGACCGGAGAGTGGATGAGAGTCCTGATTGACGTTCATTTAGGCTCCTCCCTACGCGTTTCGTGACGGGGAACGTCACTTCGTCAGGGGATTGTGGAGCCTATGCAATCCCTTGTACTTAAATAGCTCGTTCTTAACTCATTATGGGTCGGAACTTACTTAGACACTTAAACAATTAAAAGCACCACAGATGTATTCACTGCTGAATTAATTGCAGTGGGGTTGAACACCTCCGTGGTGAAATACATTGCCAACAATGTTCAATTACAATATCATCATTACTCATATACATTCTGATGATTAATAATGAATATTAAAATGATAACTAATACAAATAAAATGTGTAAAATTTGTTATAAAGGAGGAACAGATATACTATATCACATGATTATAAAATCTAAATCTTAGAAGGTTAACAAGTAGCTCCAGTGAGGAATGAAACCACTATTAGAATAATCTGACCTCTACAGCATATGATTGAGTCTGGGGGCCCTCATAGGAAAGAAGCTAGATCAAAATCTATATTTAGACCTTTTGGGGAGAGCGTCTTTAGAGTGTAGATCCAGAAGCTCTCTTGCTGAGATACCTTCTGTTATCTATCTCCCCCTCTGAGTCCCACTTTTGGGCTATCTATCCCTATGCACGTAAGACCCTCTGGTAACATGTTATGGTGTATCTTAAAATGGTTTGAAACACTATGTGTCTCCAAACCTTTTTTAATGTTGTACACATGTTCCGCGAACCTTCTCTTAAGGGGTCTTCCCGTCCTCCCCACATATTGTAGGCCACATGGGCACTCTAAAAGATACACACAAAAACTTGTTTTGCAAGTAATGAGCTGCCCGTGCCGCACCTCCTGCTGCCCGTGCCGCACCTCCTGCTGCCGTGCTGCTGCTCCTCCTGAAGCTCTTGCTGCACCGAGGTGACCTACTGCAGCACACGGAGCCATTCCCATGGGTTAAGGCGCTTTCAAGGTGCATCAGCAGGGGCTTCTGCAGTGGAGAGGGCTGACATATGCAGCATGAGCACACAGCTCGCCAGAATGGAGTAAACCTCTGGGAGCAAATTCCAGATCAGCAACCATAACACGACAGCACAGCAGTGCTATGAGCAACAGCATAGCACAGATCATGGCAGCCCTGAATAGCCTGACATGGGCAGTTCAACATGTGATGGTGTAAGGGTTCCAGTCCAGGCTTTGACTGGAACCCGCCCTTACCTGGCTGCTGTGGACATTTTGATTACTGGCAGTCTGCTTTATCGGCTGCACCTGTTCCAGGGCTTAAATATCAGCCAGTGACTTCCAGTCCCCACCAAGCATTGTATGCATTTAGCTGTGTTCCTGACCACCCTGGGCTCTAGTTCCTGAGCCTTCCCTGTTCCTGAGCCTTCCGTGTAGCTTGCATATTGCTGTGGCTTCCCTATTCCTGAGCCTTCCATTTGGCTTGCCTATTGCTATGGTGTACCTATCCCTGTGGCTCCCCTGTTCATTGGATTTCCCTGTTGCTGACCCTGGACCGTGACCCCAACCTCGCTGCCTTCCACCTGCACTGATCCCTGCCTGTCTCTTGGACTTTGAAACTCTGCCGCCATACTGACTATGGATACTCTTACAGGACTCTCTGTCCCAGGGCCCTGGTCGGTTTATTTGCATTCCTACATCAGCCCTGCGGGTCCTCTTCCTGTTTGGAGATGAGCACCGTCACATAATGCTCGGGCCACATATGGACCCCACTGAGGTAGGGAGGGTGCTGTCCCTCCGGGGCCAAATTCTGGATAGGCACTCCACCCTCCTGAATACGTGGGCCACTGTAATCGCTTCCATCACCTCCAGATTGCAAATCATTGCCAACCATCCTCTTCTTGCACCCCTGGCTGATTCTTCGTCGGCACCTACTCCTCCGCTACAGCAAGCTAACCTTGCATTCCAGGAGCCAAAAGATGAATTCTCCACCACTCCTGTTTCAAGGTCAAGTACACCTCTCACTGTTTACTCTGCAGTAAGCGCTGTAACCCTTGATGGTTCTAAGATTCCTGATTCAATGTTTGTTGTCCCTATTACTGAACCTAAGGATCCTGTTTCAATGTTAAGTCCCCCTTTTTCTGACTTTCCTGCAGTAACCTTTGCTAGTTATAAGGCCTCTGATTTAAAAGCAGGTCCCCCTTTTTCTGTCTCTCCTGCAGTACCTGCAGTAACCTTTGCTAGTTATAAGGCCTCTCATTTATAACTTCAATTTTTATTGAATTTTTGCACAAAATATATACCAGTCCGTATATATTTTACATTTTCTTAGGTCAAAACCAACATATCAAATAAAACATAAAACCACACAACAAAGGGAAGGAAGGGGAGGAAGGGAGGAGGAGGAAAGGTAGGGGGGGGGAAGAGAAGTGTCCGAATGGTCCAGTCCTTGAGCCACTAGAATCCCTGTCTATTCTGTTTATTCTGTCTATTCTGTTTTGTGACTATCTTGCATGACTCCTGTGCGGTTCCAAAGACTATCTTTCTCTTGTGGGTTCCTACCACTAGTCAAAGGAGAACGCATCTAAAACTATCAAAGCAACACTGTGGTGGTATTCACCCCTGGGATGTCTGTCTGGGCTAACCAGGGTAACCAGACCTTTTGGAATTTATTGCCAGTGTCATTAATCAGACTCGTAAGTTTCTCCATCGGCACACTAACCAAATTCTGTTTCTAATCTTGGCCATTGTCGGAATATCACTCTGTTTCCACAGTGCTGCGATCTCGCACCTTGTTGCTGTTGCAAAGTGGGCGATTAATTTAAGGGTAGATCTGGTGATTCCCTGTGATGGTCTGTTCAGCAAGAACAACCAAGGGTCCAATGGAACGTCAAGGCCCAAAATCCTACGCAGGCAATCATTAATTTGTTCCCATAAGGGTTGAAGACGAGGGCAAGACCACAGCATGTGCAACAAGTCTGCTTGCTCTCCACATTGCTTAAGGCACAATGGGGGGTAACCTGGGACGAATTTCGATAACTTCAGTGGGGTGTAATACCACATCATTTATATGCGTTCTCCTTTAATGTCGTGCAGATTGAGCTTTTTGCCGTTGCAATGTATGTTTTGTCCCACTCCTCGTCCTCTATCTCCTCTCCCACCTAGCTATATATGGGGGGCTTATGCAAGTTTGTGTTACCAGAACAGACTACTTCCCTGTATATTTGAGAGATTAGTCCCCTGGTATCTGTCTCTGAAATACAGATTTTCTCAAAATTTCTCAATGGTGGTCGCGGTGAGATTTTATTATAATATGCCCTGATCTGGAGGTATAATGCCTTAGATTTAAAAGCAGGTTCCCCTTCCTCTGACTCTCCTGTAGTGTAATCTATCAATGCTAAAATCACCTATCACCTATCAATGCTAAAATCAAGTTTGTTCCCTGGTGTTAGTGCAGCAACTAATCTCCAAAAAAGAGGAAAAAGACCAAATAGTAAACACCTTACACGGCGAAACGCGTAGAGTGTCCAGCTAACCAACCTCCAGAGGGAAGATCGAGAGCGCGCCCTCATCACAGAGTCCGGAAGTCCCAGACGCACCGGAAGTGACGTGGACCGCCGGCGTGGATGCAGGAGCGTTCCAAAGCAGCAGAGATCCATACGGGACACAGGGAGATCGCGACCCACTGTTTACCCGCCACACGCTGCTGATAACGCTGTCTTTTACTTCCTAAGTGTAAGCCTCCATTTGTAGTATGTTTTAAGAATATATTTTTGCTGTCTACACTATTTGGTCTTTTTCCTTTTTCTTGGAGATCAGTTGCTGGTAGTTGCTGCACTAACACCAGGGAACATCCACCCCTTAAAGTTGGATGACTTCTCATTTTGCTACCCCAATGTGAGTAGGCATTTGTGAGCCTGCCTTATTATTATCACATTATTTCACGACATTACTATACTATGTGATGTTTTTTATTTTATATGGCTGCAAGCTGCGTTCCTCTGGTCTTTTTTGGAAGAATTCTACATGCAAGATTTTTCAAACAGTCTCTTACCAAGGGTTGAGTGTGTCTGCTAGGCCTCTTATATTTTTAGCACCTTAGTTCACTGAATTTTGTCACTTTATTTTGTCATTATATTTTGGCACCTATATATATTTGGGCACTTATAATTTTATGCACTTTAGTGGGTTTGTTAGAGCGCTATCAAGCACCTTTTCTGTCATATTAAAATCAAGTTCTCTGATTCGCCTGCAATGTCTGAAGTTCCTTTGACTGTTTCTAAGGCTCTTGCCATAAAGATTCCCACAGTATCTGGTATACCTACTGTGGATTCGTAGACACCCACTTCAGTGACAAGCAGACGTTTCACCAATGTCCCCACATGGTTAAATATACCTAGTTCTGATTTTTCCAAGACAAGTACCCCTACTGCTGGGTTCCATGTAATGTTGGATAAACCCATAATTGTTTCTAGGGTTCTTGCCATAAAATTCCCCACAGGATCTGGTATACTTGGTAGGCAGGTTCGGATGTGACATGAACAGAGGGAATCCAAAACCAAGTTACAATAGAACCCAGAGCCGCTGACAGATGTTACAGGCCCCGTACTAGATTCTCCCCTGGGGCCTCAGGTTTTTGAGCGGGGGAAGATGTCTGCTCTCCCCCCTGTTGGTGGCCCAGTGAGTCCCCCCACACCCCCATCTCTCTCTCTATCACACACTTTCCCTCTATCCATCCCCCTCACTCTCTTTCTTTCACTCTCCCCATCCCTCCCCCCTCACTTTCTCACTCTCGCCCCTCTCCCTCTCCTCCTCTCCACCCTCTCACTCTCCCTCTTTCTCTCGCCCATCTCTCACCCTCTCCTCATGTCTCACTCTCTCCCCTCTCACTTCCCCCTCCTCTCACTCCACCCCCCTCCCCATCCTTTCACTCCCTCCCCCTTCCCCATCCTTCACCTCTTCCTATCCCCCTCATCCGTCCTCCCCATACCCCTTTCACCATAACCCCCTCCTCATCCCACTCTCTCCTTTCTCTGTCTCCCCCTCCTCTTTTCTTCTAACCCATCTCCCCCTTTCATCCCCCTCCCCTCTCTCCCTCTTCCCCTGGTACTCCCCCCTTCTTCACCATCACTCTCCTCACTCCCTCCCCCTCCTTACTCCAACCCTTCTCCTTCTCACTCCCCCGTCCCTTTGTCTTTGACTCTTCCCCCATGGGTCCTATCTGTGGAGCGGGGGTCCTAGCCCGACCTGGTACTGTAGGGGGCCCACCCAGACTGCGGATACTGGAAGTTAGGCCTGACTTCTGGCAATGTCTACCTTCCGGGTTCGGAATGCCGGGGCCAGCCCCCCTCAGTGTTTGGGCCTGCGCTCTCCCCATGACTTACCCAAAGCATGACAGTGCCACCCTTAATTAGAAGTGTAAAGGTACATATATTGGTGCTGGCGTAACGATGACAAGGACTCTCTAATTAAATGAGAAGGAACAAAAAGGTTTATTTTGGGAATGTTACTATATCTGCACTTTATGTGCAGCAGTCTTTATTGAAAATGCTATTTTGTACAAAACACAAAAGGTAAAATGGTACAGTGATACAGCAGTATGCAGACAGATTCATTCATGCCTCGTTTACCTCCTGCCAAACCAACATTCCAGAGCAAGCATTTAATCACAGTTTGTATGGGGACCAACGCCAAAGACTCCGGTTGCCTCTAGGTGATTTATTCCAGTATTCTACTGAATTTAGGCCTTTGCACCTGTGGTCTTCTTAGGAGGTAAAGTAAAATAATGGAGATCACACAAAGAAAGCAGCAAATCTAATCAACTTTCTTTTGTTTCCACACTTTTGTTTAAATATCAAATTATTACAAATGCAACCTTATCTGGACAGGTGTAGGATCTATTCTTGAAGCCAGTAATTAAATATTATAAAACACAACTGATGTAATGTATGATTTATTTTATCTACTGTTAATTAATATTGAAGTACTGGAGTACATCCAGCTGGCCATGCTTCTTCAGAAATTTGTTTTGATTTAGCCAAAGAACCATAAAATTTTAACATATTTGAAGCAAGCTCTCTTTGCAATAATTTTTTTTATAAACAAGATGTTTACAATGATAGCAAAACTATTCTAAACAAGATATGGTCATCATTCCAAAATGTAAAAACTACAGACATGGCTTCTAATACCACAGCTATCGCAAGGACCCTCTTCCAACCCCCTCCCACCGCCTATCTCTCAACCAAAATGCAAGATTTACTAAGCAGTGCTAAAGTCTAGGCTACATATCCAGCACCAATGTTGGTGCATGCAGACCGGCCCTAGAATATGCAGACCGGCCCTGGAATATGCAGACCGGCCCTGGAATATGCAGACCGGCCCTGGAATATGCAGACCGGCCCTGGAATATGCAGACCGGCCCGGGAATATGCAGACCGGCCCTGGAATATGCAGACCGGCTCTGGAATATGCAGACCGGCCCTGGAATATGCAGACCGGCTCTGGAATATGCAGACCGGCTCTGGAATATGCAGTTTAGAAGGTATTTATTTGTATAATGTTTTACCAGGAAGTAATACATTGAGAGTTGCCTCTCGTTTTCAGGTATGTCCTGGGCACAGAGTTATGACGACAATTACATGGTTATATAAAGTGAGCAGCGTTATACATTATATATAAATACATTGCATGCACAGTAAGAGATAATATATGTTATAGGCGTATGTAACAGTTACAGGTGGTTGTGGGAGAAGAACTCATTTTAATGTAAGATTGCATTTACTAAGCAGCTGTAGCCACACCGCCATCCCTGGAACGCGTCGTCATGCCATTTACAATCTATTTAGCACAAGAAACGATAATAAATAATAATGTGGTCGTCTGTTTCCATTGTCCGACAAGGAACAAGAAATACAGGACAAGACTTGTTAGAAAGAGGAGACTATTTAGAAAGACCATTTTAAATCAAGTACATTATGTATGTTCACTTTGAGGCTTGGTGCACCTTTCATGTGGCAAAAATTCTTATTACAGATGCAGCGGCCGTTATTGAAATACTTCACACGGTTTATACCTCGGAATACCCATGTGATGGTGCGGGATTTCTTCTAACCGTACCGCCTTTAGACGCGAGTGCAGGCGAGTGCAGAAAAAGGCATTCTAGTGTTCTGGCTTTTAAACACCTGAAATTGACACAGTAACACAGTGCTGTACACATTACAATTCATTCATTTCATTGCATTTAATTACACACAATCCAGGAAATTTAAACAATGCAACCGCGATAAACACGTGTGCCTGGGGCGATTGGCTTCATTAAGGCCGCGTGGAGTACAGCAGCGCACACGAAAACGGCGCTGTGATTTGTTCGAATAACGACCGCTGCATCTGTAGCTACACAGGAAAAATATGCAGAGCAGAAAAAAGGAACCCGATTTTACCAAGTCATTGGAGGCCCAGTTGCAGAGATCTTAATGACTGACCAATTATGTCCATCCCCAGATACAAGAATGGTTTGTAGGAGACAGGATAAAACAACTACAATTTGCAGATGGAGATACTGTGACCTTTCAATCAATTCACATATGTCATGTGGGAGGAATAAATAAAGGACGCTGGTTACTTTGTGGTCTTGATCTCTTGCTTTTTTATGCAGCCAAAATTGTTTCACCAGACCCAGCAATCACAAAACACTATTATGTATAATCGTGTTGTATACAGTATATACGTTTTGCTATTCTTGTCTCACAGATGAAACAGTTAAGACATACAGAAGAAGCCAAGCACTGTACCCACATATATGTCACGTCTGTAGCTGCCAATGCTGTGCCCTCCACAAAATACTAAAACATACATAACGTAAAAGAATGTCGCTGGCACTTATGCTGGTGGAGTGGGTGACCATTGTGGTAGTGATGCTATGCCATTGGCAGGTTAGCACGTGTAAGTCTCAGACTCTGACCCACTGCTAAGGCAGCAGTCATATTACACTGGTCATTTACTGAACGTGTATACAGGTGAAAATATAACGAAATAAATAAGAGGAATCAGTTCTCAGAGCACTTGCTTCCACCGTGAGTTATACAGATAAATCCAAGCACGATACCCACGTGGATGTTATGTTTGTGGCTGGCAACGTTGAGTGATGGCTTGTTAGAACCCCTAAAATTTGATGACCGACACCTGTAATATATAGCTGATTTTTACTGTCTATTGTATGTGTATTTGTGTGTATTCATACGCCCATTCCAACTCCACAAGTAAAGTGGTGTGTGCCCTCTGAGATTGCGTATTATATTAGTGCAAATCAGACACAAGGATTATGGATTTGGATTATGGTTCACGGTTCACCTTCATCACTGTCAGCACTGTTGTTGGGACCTAATATAAACTCATCCTCACTGGAATCAACAGTTAACTGTTTCTTTTCAATGTAACGGTATTCATCAAATATTCTGCAGTTATGTAACCCTCCCAGCCCGGCTGTCAGGGAGTTTACAACATGGTGTGTGCTGGGGGCTCCTCAGGGTGCATTACCTTAACCAGCGTGATGATCCGTGCATGCTAGGCGTACATGCCGATGGTACAGATGGGCACCAGGAGTTTTGTAGTTTGGAAACAAATAATCTTTATTGGCAAATCTTTATGGTTGCAACTTCTTCCTTGGCTGCATACACACAGTACTGTACTGAGGAGGCCATGTACTGAGGCGACACTGGACTGAGGCACGGTACTGAGGGGGCTCGGTACTGAGGGGGCACGCTACTGAGGGGGCCCGATACTGAGGGGGCACGGTACTGAGGGGGCACGGTACTGAGTTGGGTTAACTCCTCCCACTACCCTCCCACAAGGCCTAAACATCCACCACGGGACAAATACCACCTTCACCCACACCTCTACCCACAATTAACTGGGCACTAGTATTAAACCAGTAGGCCAGAACCCTACAAAGTTACCACTGGTACTAAATAGTCTCTGGTGGACAGCTTAAGTAAACATAACCCCTCTCTATAAGGATCTCCAGAGATGTTTCTTGCTTGTTTCTTTTTGGCACCAATACTTTTACTAACAGCAGAAGACAGTAGTTTCAGAAGAAGCAGAAGAAGTTCTTATAGGTATTATTATCTGTGATTGGTGGAAAGAGAGAAGGCAAGTTTTGTTTAAACTGAAGTTCAAGCATGGTGACCAACATGTATTGCTCAGATCTCAATATGGTGAGCCCTTGGCTCCTCAGTAAGGACAGCAATTAGGTGATGACCAAGGTCAAAGTAGCTAGAACCGTAATTTTTTCATATAGTCATCCTGCTTCTCTGGCTGTTTTTCCAGAAGTTAAAGTAGTGTGACCTTACTCAGACCAGCAGTGTCTGAACTCACCTTGCATGTTGCCATTTCAAATGGTTTAAGTAGTACACTAAAAAGACTGCACGGATTTAGCAGTGTAAGGGAGTAAGATACTGCAAACCCTGTTCTCCTGATATCATGGGATGCTGTGAAGCTGCTGCTCCTGAAGTATATATATTCTAACAGAGAGTAGGAGACAGGCCAGGTGGTTATATTTTATAAGCAGGCACCAATATAGCCACAGTAACAGTGTTATAAAAATGAACACAGAAGAAAGCATACAACTCCCATAGCAAAATTATGTTTAATCGTTAGAAGACATATCAAAGTAAGTAAGAATATCATTCATATTATCCATAAAATTCACAGTCACACTTTTATTGGGAAGAGTGGAGCTCGTACATGTATTTTCTCCATTTGGATACCTTCACCGACTGTCTGAGCCCAGGCTGGTGCTCTGGTGTCACTTCTGGCGCATATCAGACTAGCGGTGACTGTAGACCCCACATTCCACACCCCGCTCTCTTACAATGCTCCTCCCCCGGCATTTCGTGATGTAGGTCGCATCATCAGCGGAATGGCTAATGAGTAGCAAGGTGTCAATATTTATAGCCCTTCTAGTTAGGATCAATTGGGAAACGTACTATGATCTAATCACGATTACATAGAATAAATACATATAAGATATTACAAAGGGAGAGTGTAACTATCCAGATCCACGTACATCAAACGTGTTTACAATAAAACATTGAAAAGGAGGAACATAGCATTGTAATATAAATACATTATACAATAAACAATTGTCTCGCGGTATATTCTGCAGGGCGTACATAATGTTATCCTACAGATTATTATGTGATTAAGAAACCTACAGTAACTAGCAATCTAGCTGGCAGAAAATAGAACATCTCATTCTGAATTAATTACTGGTCCAGATTTCTATTTTTATATCTCCTTGGGCTTTATATCCTTTTAAGAAGCATAGAAAACATACTGTATATGTATGTTAATAACAGCAACCCCAGGAAAATAAAGCTAGTCTAGAGGCGCATGATTCGCACCAGAAGTGACATCATCAGAGCGCCAGCCTGGGCTCAGCCGGTGGGTGAAGGTAAAGTGTTAACAAAAATTACTAAACTAGCGCTAGACAAAATGTGTATATGTGCAGTGCATTAATGCGTGTGCTGAAGCTGCCTGGTGATTCTACTAAGGGTACAATCTCAGGTGAACCCTAAAAACAATATATTGATACAAATGTGGAATTACTATACCTGGCGCATACAAAACAGTGATTACAATACAGTATAATAACAATGAATAATTATAAAGTAAAGGATATGTGACAGTGAAGTGAAGTCCTTTTTCAATGTCTATAAGTGAAATGGACTCTGTCCTCGACTTGGGTAGAATAAAGTCACTCTCATGCAGCAAGTTATATTCCTATGGTGTGAGACAAAAAACAGAGACACCACATTGCGCAGTATTGACTTGACAGCAAATTAAGTTCTCCCTTATATGCCTCTAAGTGAAATGCCCACTTACTAGATTTAGGGTGAGTCTCATGCAGTTGAGAGAATCTGTATCCTTGTTTCTTCTGATCCAGACGTTCACAGGTTAACCCGAACCCCACGTGATGTTCCTATCTCTCCTGGATCCTTGAAGAAACTCCGTCTCTGGAAAGTGCTTTCTCCTTCTGTGCTGATCTCCTGTATGTACCTCCAGCATAGGGGTATACAAAAAACAGAGGATTGCGCGATAGTATAAAAAGCTTTAATGACGCATCCTAACTAGCTGCAGAAATATACTCACAGATTCCGTGAGTGAGTTGAGCGTGCTGACGTCACTATTCAGTGAACTGACCGGAGAGTGGATGAGAGTCCTGATTGACGTTCGTTTAGGCTCCTCCCTACGCGTTTCGTGACGGGGAACGTCACTTCGTCAGGGTTTTGTGGAGCCTATGCAATCCCTTGTACTTAAATAGCTCGTTCTTAACTCATTGCGGGTCGGAACTTACTTAGACACTTAAACAATTAAAAGCACCACAGATGTATTCACTGCTGATTTAGTTGCAGTGGGGTTGAAAACCACCGTGGTGAAATACATTGCCAACAAAGTTCAATGACAATATCATCATTACTCATATACATTCTGATGATTAATAATGAATATTAAAATGATAACTAATACAAATAAATGTGTAAAAATTGTTATAAAGGAGGAACAGATATACTATATCACATGATTATAAAATCTAAATCTTAGAAGGTAAACAAGTAGCTCCAGTGAGGAATGAAACCACTATTTGAATAATCTGACCTCTACAGCATATGATTGAGTCTGGGGGCCCTCATAGGAAAGAAGCTAGATCAAAGTCTATATTTAGACCTTTTGGGGAGAGCGTCTTTAGAGTGTAGATCCAGAAGCTCTCTTGCTGAGATACCTTCTGTAATCTATCTCCCCCTCTGATTCCCACTTTTGGGCTATCTATACCTATGCACGTAAGACCCTCTGGTAACATGTTATGATGTAACTTAAAATGGTTTGAAACACTATGTGTCTCCAAACCTTTTTTAATGTTGTACACATGTTCCGCGAACCTTCTCTTAAGGGGTCTTCCCGTCCTCCCCACATATTGTAGGCCGCAGGGGCACTCTAAAAGATACACACAGAAGCTTGTTTTACAAGTGATAAGACTTTGGATAACA
Source organism: Ascaphus truei (assembly GCA_036426205.1). Taxonomy (NCBI): domain Eukaryota; kingdom Metazoa; phylum Chordata; class Amphibia; order Anura; family Ascaphidae; genus Ascaphus; species Ascaphus truei. The sequence goes on from WSYH01002520.1 coordinate 60,486, forward strand.
TAACTTTTCCCAGTCACTTTGGATTTGAATCCTTTACATTTATGTCCAAAACTACAGCCTATACATTTTTTACAAGGATAGTAACCCTTAAGATCTCCCAACCACATCGTAGGACCCGATCCCTGGTTCTTTTTTGGGCAGCTTGGAGCTAGTTGTGATTTTAAATTCTGGGATTTTTTGTATACAATTTGTGGTTTACTTGGTAAAATGGACTTAAGGACAAGATCCCTTTGTAGAATCCCCCAATGCTTATTTAACACTTTTACAATGCCTTGAGACATCCCATTGTACTGTGTAATAAATGGGATGAACACTTGACCAGGGAGGTTCCAGGCGGTTCCCCTCTCCCCCCGCCTTGTACCCACATGCAACGTACAAATAAAGACAGGAAACGGGAGCTGGAGGTAAAATGGCCGCGGCTATTTATTTATACAGAAAACCTAATGGGGTAAATGCACTCCCTGCCAGAGTGTGCTCCTTTGTCAGGAGGGGGAGGGGACGGTCAGCCGGCCCTCGAACCGCTGACCTCGTGTCCCCTACGCGAGCGGGCTCTCGAGGTCATGGATAACTGACCTTGCCCACTCGTACTCCCCCCGGGCTCAAACGGCCCAGCTCCCAGTCTGGCAAGAACAAGCACCTACCCCCCAAGAGCCGCCACCGACGGGCCTATTTAACCCCCCTTAAACTAGGCCCGTACCGCCAACCCTCCAGACCCTCTCGAAGCCTTCCCGGAAACTGAAATAAGTCTATCCCGCCTGGTACGCCTAGCAGCGGGACCCATGCTCCTCTACCAGCCCAGCCTGTCCTTACCATTTACCTGGGGCTGCCAATCGCGCCTGGAGAAGTAATTACTCAACTTGCCATGGTTTTTAAAGATGCCCTGAGAATCGCTTTTTTCGCTGCACTATCCCTCACCCGGTCCCGGACATACCCACCTCCGGAGCCGCAGGCCGCCTTTGCCCAGCGCTATCTGGGATTTCGCCTTTTTTACTGCTGCAGGCTTCTTACCCGCCCTCAGCGACCCCTGGGGAATAGACCCTGGCAGTGGACTGGGCCACGCCTCCTCCCTTGCTCGCTCTGTGTCACACACTGCAAGCCTTGACGCCTTGCCCTATCTCCTCGATGCCGCCCTACACGCAACTCCTTACCATTACCCGATACGCCATATGCCGTACCTTCCACGGCGTGTCCCCATCAACCGCCCGCCGGGGCTGTTCCACCATCTGTGCAGTGCGTGATGCTGCCGGGTGGGTCCGCTACCGTGCCCCTGACCCCGGCCGTGGCTGAAGAATTGAAAGACACCGGGGTCCGGCTGATGGAACTGGAGTGGGATTCGCGGTGCCAGTGACATCCGGCCGTGGCCATTGTGGCCTCTCGTGAGGAAGAGACCTGGGCCGCGACTTGGTTCGCCCTTCACCCGATGCCGTCTCCACGTAGTCGAACCATGCTGGGTTCTCTGCTCTCCGAAACACATTGGCACCAACCGCGGTTGCGGTTGGCCGTCTTGGTCTCCTTGGCCCTGCCGACTCTGCAGGCGAAATCCTGACAGTGACACCGCCCGCGTCAGCAACGGGGGGCCGTGTGGCGTGCCGTGACGCCCTGTTCTGCGTCACGGTGGCTGGAAGTCGCCGCCCCTTCTTCGCGGGCCGACCTGCGCGCCGATCCGCCGTGTCCTGCGTCCCAGCGGTCGAAGTCCTCCCCACCATCGCTGAGGCCCGACCTGGCCGCTGTGACGCCCTGCCTCGCGGTACCGTGACCGATGGCTGCCGCCCTGCGTGCGGTTGCTGAACTTCGCCTGCCGCCTTGCACTGCAGCACCCTCCGCGCTCCTTTCCTGTGGAGCGCGGCCTCTCTGCCTGCCGCCTGTCTAGCGCGCAATGCTGCCTGGAGACTGTCGCCTGACGCGTTGTGCTGCAGCGCCCTCTGCTTCCCCTTCCCGCGGGGAGCAGCTATACACGCGCGCCCATACACTCGCCTGCATCCACGTGCGCCAATACCCACGTTGTTTAGATGAATCTTGAAGGCCTCTAGTTCATCGATAGTGCCCCTTCAGACGCACAGCACATCATCGATGTAGCGCTTCCAGAGCACCAGGTTTGCACCATATGGGTTGTGGTTCCAAATATAATTTTCTTCCCACATCCCCATAAAAATGTTCGCATAACTAGGTGCAAACCTGGTACCCATCGCAGTGCCGCACGTCTGGAGGTAGTATCTGCCCTCATGTGAAAAATAGTTGTGAGTGAGGATATATCTTATTGCATCTAAAACAAAAACTTTGACAGAGGCTTCCATAGTGCCATCCGTATTAACCACCCGCCGGACCACTGCGGTGCACTACTTGGGCATCGCAGAGAGCGAGACGCCAAGGGTTTCATGCTTAAAGAGACCTTGTGTGTGGCACGGATTCACACAAAAGAAACACGGGCCATGTGATCTCTAATGGATTAATTATTTTTATGGTTCCCTTCCCCACCACTCCTGTGATATCCCCTATATAAGTGTATAGTCTTGTGGTGCTAACCCAGCCTATATGGATTTTGTGTATGAATCCCCCCACAGCCCCCACCTGTCTGCACTTTGAGATCTTCACAATGAGTTATCCTTTCTGTTATCATTGAGTATTTTTATTAAGTTATCTAATTTTCTTTCCGTTTTTGATCGCCCCCTACTCATTCTCCTCATCACTACGCTGCTTCTCTCGTCCCTCGATCTCTGCTTGCCTTCGACCGTCCCGGACCTCTCTCTCCCTCTTTCCCCGCTCTTCTCGACCCTCGTTTCCGGCACCCACTAGCGGGCTTTCTATCTCCGATCCCTGCAGGTACCTTTGATCCCTTACTTAAGTCTCCTGGCCTGCCTACCAAACTACCACACGCCACTCCGGACAACGCTTCACTGCTGCGGGTGCGTGTGACTATCCGTCCCCCTTAGTAAAGGGACGGTCTGGTCTGGCGGGCAGCATAACACCTGGACTTATGCAGAGCCCAAGCGATGCAGCCCAGACCAACGCATATCAGTCCACTTTTGGACCAAATCCTTTCGGCCCCTGATCCTGCAAATCAAACCATGTCTAGCCAAATCACTGAATTAGCCCACAAATAACCACTCTCTCCCTTCTCCAGGAACCACCACCTTGTGGCTTCCTCCTCCATCTCAGCCCGAACCTGCGGGTGCTGCCGCCTCGGAGCCAATATTCCCCCCCCGCTCCAAAACCCCAACCATGGAGATCCCTCAGTGTTAACAAATTACTAAAACTACGCTAGACCAAATTTGTATATGTGCAGTGCATTAAAAAAATCGGTGTGCTTAAAGCTGCCTGGTTGATCTACTAGGTTGAGCAATCTCATGTGAACCCTAAAAGAACAATATTGATACAAAAGTGGAATTCCAAGTCCTGGCGCATAGCAAAGGGTGATTACAATACCGTAATATAACATGAATAATTATAGAGTAAAGATATGTGCCAGTGAAGTTAAGTCCTTTCCAATGTTTCTATAATGAATGGACTCTGTCCTCGACTTGGGTAGAATAAAGTGTCCTCTCTCTCATGCAGCATTATATTCCTATGGTGTGAGACAAAAAACTAGACACCACACTGCGCATTATTGACTTGACAGCAATGACGTCCTCCCTTATATGCCTCTAAGTGAAATGCCCACTTCGGATCAGTGGGTCTCATGCAGTTGAGAGAATCTGTATCCTTGTTTCTTCTGTATCCCACGTTCCAGGTTAACCCGAACCCCACCACGTGTAATGTTCCTGTCTCTCCTCTCCCGGATCCTTGAAGAAACTCCATCTCTGGAAAGTGCTTTCTCCTCTGGTGCTGTCTTCCTGTATGTACCGCACTCATATTCCTGAGTTTTAAAAACAATTCAAATCAATACGGCACCGAACCTTAGCTGTCCCACCGCAACACAGGACCCCCGTCTCTGTCAGCTAGCTCCCCTGCTTCGGGTCGCGTGTGTCCTCGCGCTATCCAGACTGAGCGTGCTGACTTCAACTATTCAGTGAACTGAAAAAAAACCCCCGGTAGAGTGATGAGAGTCCCTGATTGACGTTCATATTAGGCTCCTCCCTACTCGTTTCGTGACGGGGAACAGTCCTTCCACTTTTACTTTCGTCAGGGATTTGGATCCTATGCAATCCACCCTTGTACTTAAATAGCTCTCTTCTTTGATAACTCATTATGGGTCGGAACTTCTTAGCCACTTAAAAATTAAAGCCCACATATGTATTCACTGCTGAATTAAATTGCATTGGGGGTTGAACACCCTCGTGGTGAAATCATTGCCAACAATGTTCAATTACAATATCATCATTACTCCTAATCATTCTGAGATTAATAATGAAATTAAAATGATCACTAATCAAAAAATGTGTAAAATTTGTTATTAAACCGGAGGACCAGATAATACTATATCCAATATATAAAATCTAAATCTTGAGAGGTTAACAAGTAGCTCCAGTGCGGATGAAACCACTATTAGAATATCTGACCTTCTACACAGGCATATGTTGAGTCTTGGGGCCCTCCCATAGGAAAGAGCAGATCAAAAATCTATATGTAGGACTTTTGGGGAGACCGTCTTTAGATTGTAGATCCATAAGCTCTCTTGCTGAGATACCTTCTGTATCTATCTCCCCCCTCTGATTCCACTTTTGGGCTTCTATCCCTATGCACGTAAGACCCTCTGACCATGTTATTGGTGTATCTAAAATGGTTTGAAACACTATTTGTCTCCAAACCTTTTTTATGTTTTACCCATTTTCCTGTCCTCCTCTTAAGGGGTCTCTGTTTTTCCCGTCCTCTCCCACATAGTTGTAGGCCACAGGGGCACTCTAACGATACAACACAAAAACTTTTTTTGCAAGTAATATACTTTGGATGACATAGCTTTTCAGTCCACTTTGGAGGAAATCCTTTACCATTTGAATGTCCAAAACACAAGCCTTACATTTTTTAACAAGGATAAGAACCCTTGAGGTCTCCCCACCACCAATAGTAGTACCCCCCGATCCCAGGAGTGGTTCTTTTTTGGGGCAGCTTGTGATGACTAGGTTGTGATTTTAAATTCTCTGGATTTTTTTGTATACAATTTGTGGTTTAAATTTGGTAAAATGATTAGGACAGGATCCCTTTGTAAAATCCCCCAATGTTTATTTAACACTTTTGCAATGCCTTGGACATCCCATTGTACTGTGTGATAAATGGTGAACACTTTTCAGTTTCACGTGATTCCTTGTTTCTTACATCTTAATCAAGTCATTTCTATCTGTGTCATTGTGCTTTTTTTTATCGCCTTTTGCACCAGTACCTGATTGGTATTTTTCTGCCCTAAATTTTCACAACAATTCACCTATGTCCTACTGCTCCTTCATATAGATACCTCTGTTGCGAGTCATTTTTCCTAATTCTTAAAGTTTGCCCCCGTCGAATATTTCTTGATCCATTTTGAGTGTGGTGGCTTAGATGCCAATACATCTTTTATGAGTTAGCGTTTACTCTTCTTAAAAAATGTTTTAGGTGTGTACCTTGTTGTTGACGTTCAGGGTGAGATCTAGGAAATCTATGACTGATTGCTATATTTGAAGGTGAATTTGATAATTATAATCATTATTGTTTAGATGACTCTTGAAGGCCTCTAGTTCATCGTAGTGCCCCTCCAGACGCAAGCACATCATCGATGTAGCTCTTCCAGAGTACAAGGTTGCACCATATTGGGTTGTGTTCCAATTATAATTTTTCTTTCTTTCCCACATCCCCAGAAAATGTTCGCATAACTAGTGCAAACTGGTCCCATCGCAGTGCCGCAACGTCCTGGAGGTAGTATCTGCCCTCATGTGAAACATAGTTGTGAGTGATGAATTATAATCTTATAGCCCTAAAAAACTTTGTACAGAGGCTTCCATTTGCCATCCGTATTTAAGCCCACTCACAGCTTCCAAACCCCTAGAGGGGTCTAGGACAGTGTAAGAGGGAGCCCTACATCTCATTGACCCAAATCAGGCCTTCATCCCATATGAGATCCTGAATGATCTGCAGCACATAGTGATAAAGCCTGCTGACAAAGGATGTGGGATAGTAATCATGGATAGGGAATACTATCAGGAAGAGGCCCAGAGAATACTGGCTGATAGGGACACCTATGCCATATTGGAGGGTAATCCCACCATGGAGTATGCAAATACGCTATCAAAATGGTTGGAAAAAGGTCATGAAGAAGAAATTATCTGTAAAAGAGAGTTGGAATTTCTGACCGTGAAACAACCTAAACTCCCCCTCTTCTATTTCATCCCCAAGTTACATAAAAATCCCCTGAGACCCCTGGGAAGACCCATAATCTCGGGAATCGGGTCCCTGACGTTGAACTTATCGCAATTTGTGGATCATCTATTGCAGGATTATGTGGTTAAAATACCATCCCACCTCAAGGATACATCGCATGTGCTGCAGATCATTCAGGATCTCATATGGGATGAAGGCCTGATTAACCACCCGCCGGACCACTGCGGTGCACTACTTGGGCATCGCAGAGAGCGAGACGCCAAGGGTTTCATGCTTAAAGAGACCTTGTGTGTGGCACGGATTCACACAAAAGAAACACGGGCCATGTGATCTCTAATGGATTAATTATTTTTATGGTTCCCTTCCCCACCACTCCTGTGATATCCCCTATATAAGTGTATAGTCTTGTGGTGCTAACCCAGCCTATATGGATTTTGTGTATGAATCCCCCCACAGCCCCCACCTGTCTGCACTTTGAGATCTTCACAATGAGTTATCCTTTCTGTTATCATTGAGTATTTTTATTAAGTTATCTAATTTTCTTTCCGTTTTTGATCGCCCCCTACTCATTCTCCTCATCACTACGCTGCTTCTCTCGTCCCTCGATCTCTGCTTGCCTTCGACCGTCCCGGACCTCTCTCTCCCTCTTTCCCCGCTCTTCTCGACCCTCGTTTCCGGCACCCACTAGCGGGCTTTCTATCTCCGATCCCTGCAGGTACCTTTGATCCCTTACTTAAGTCTCCTGGCCTGCCTACCAAACTACCACACGCCACTCCGGACAACGCTTCACTGCTGCGGGTGCGTGTGACTATCCGTCCCCCTTAGTAAAGGGACGGTCTGGTCTGGCGGGCAGCATAACACCTGGACTTATGCAGAGCCCAAGCGATGCAGCCCAGACCAACGCATATCAGTCCACTTTTGGACCAAATCCTTTCGGCCCCTGATCCTGCAAATCAAACCATGTCTAGCCAAATCACTGAATTAGCCCACAAATAACCACTCTCTCCCTTCTCCAGGAACCACCACCTTGTGGCTTCCTCCTCCATCTCAGCCCGAACCTGCGGGTGCTGCCGCCTCGGAGCCAATATTCCCCCCCCGCTCCAAAACCCCAACCATGGAGATCCCTCAGTGTTAACAAATTACTAAAACTACGCTAGACCAAATTTGTATATGTGCAGTGCATTAAAAAAATCGGTGTGCTTAAAGCTGCCTGGTTGATCTACTAGGTTGAGCAATCTCATGTGAACCCTAAAAGAACAATATTGATACAAAAGTGGAATTCCAAGTCCTGGCGCATAGCAAAGGGTGATTACAATACCGTAATATAACATGAATAATTATAGAGTAAAGATATGTGCCAGTGAAGTTAAGTCCTTTCCAATGTTTCTATAATGAATGGACTCTGTCCTCGACTTGGGTAGAATAAAGTGTCCTCTCTCTCATGCAGCATTATATTCCTATGGTGTGAGACAAAAAACTAGACACCACACTGCGCATTATTGACTTGACAGCAATGACGTCCTCCCTTATATGCCTCTAAGTGAAATGCCCACTTCGGATCAGTGGGTCTCATGCAGTTGAGAGAATCTGTATCCTTGTTTCTTCTGTATCCCACGTTCCAGGTTAACCCGAACCCCACCACGTGTAATGTTCCTGTCTCTCCTCTCCCGGATCCTTGAAGAAACTCCATCTCTGGAAAGTGCTTTCTCCTCTGGTGCTGTCTTCCTGTATGTACCGCACTCATATTCCTGAGTTTTAAAAACAATTCAAATCAATACGGCACCGAACCTTAGCTGTCCCACCGCAACACAGGACCCCCGTCTCTGTCAGCTAGCTCCCCTGCTTCGGGTCGCGTGTGTCCTCGCGCTATCCAGACTGAGCGTGCTGACTTCAACTATTCAGTGAACTGAAAAAAAACCCCCGGTAGAGTGATGAGAGTCCCTGATTGACGTTCATATTAGGCTCCTCCCTACTCGTTTCGTGACGGGGAACAGTCCTTCCACTTTTACTTTCGTCAGGGATTTGGATCCTATGCAATCCACCCTTGTACTTAAATAGCTCTCTTCTTTGATAACTCATTATGGGTCGGAACTTCTTAGCCACTTAAAAATTAAAGCCCACATATGTATTCACTGCTGAATTAAATTGCATTGGGGGTTGAACACCCTCGTGGTGAAATCATTGCCAACAATGTTCAATTACAATATCATCATTACTCCTAATCATTCTGAGATTAATAATGAAATTAAAATGATCACTAATCAAAAAATGTGTAAAATTTGTTATTAAACCGGAGGACCAGATAATACTATATCCAATATATAAAATCTAAATCTTGAGAGGTTAACAAGTAGCTCCAGTGCGGATGAAACCACTATTAGAATATCTGACCTTCTACACAGGCATATGTTGAGTCTTGGGGCCCTCCCATAGGAAAGAGCAGATCAAAAATCTATATGTAGGACTTTTGGGGAGACCGTCTTTAGATTGTAGATCCATAAGCTCTCTTGCTGAGATACCTTCTGTATCTATCTCCCCCCTCTGATTCCACTTTTGGGCTTCTATCCCTATGCACGTAAGACCCTCTGACCATGTTATTGGTGTATCTAAAATGGTTTGAAACACTATTTGTCTCCAAACCTTTTTTATGTTTTACCCATTTTCCTGTCCTCCTCTTAAGGGGTCTCTGTTTTTCCCGTCCTCTCCCACATAGTTGTAGGCCACAGGGGCACTCTAACGATACAACACAAAAACTTTTTTTGCAAGTAATATACTTTGGATGACATAGCTTTTCAGTCCACTTTGGAGGAAATCCTTTACCATTTGAATGTCCAAAACACAAGCCTTACATTTTTTAACAAGGATAAGAACCCTTGAGGTCTCCCCACCACCAATAGTAGTACCCCCCGATCCCAGGAGTGGTTCTTTTTTGGGGCAGCTTGTGATGACTAGGTTGTGATTTTAAATTCTCTGGATTTTTTTGTATACAATTTGTGGTTTAAATTTGGTAAAATGATTAGGACAGGATCCCTTTGTAAAATCCCCCAATGTTTATTTAACACTTTTGCAATGCCTTGGACATCCCATTGTACTGTGTGATAAATGGTGAACACTTTTCAGTTTCACGTGATTCCTTGTTTCTTACATCTTAATCAAGTCATTTCTATCTGTGTCATTGTGCTTTTTTTTATCGCCTTTTGCACCAGTACCTGATTGGTATTTTTCTGCCCTAAATTTTCACAACAATTCACCTATGTCCTACTGCTCCTTCATATAGATACCTCTGTTGCGAGTCATTTTTCCTAATTCTTAAAGTTTGCCCCCGTCGAATATTTCTTGATCCATTTTGAGTGTGGTGGCTTAGATGCCAATACATCTTTTATGAGTTAGCGTTTACTCTTCTTAAAAAATGTTTTAGGTGTGTACCTTGTTGTTGACGTTCAGGGTGAGATCTAGGAAATCTATGACTGATTGCTATATTTGAAGGTGAATTTGATAATTATAATCATTATTGTTTAGATGACTCTTGAAGGCCTCTAGTTCATCGTAGTGCCCCTCCAGACGCAAGCACATCATCGATGTAGCTCTTCCAGAGTACAAGGTTGCACCATATTGGGTTGTGTTCCAATTATAATTTTTCTTTCTTTCCCACATCCCCAGAAAATGTTCGCATAACTAGTGCAAACTGGTCCCATCGCAGTGCCGCAACGTCCTGGAGGTAGTATCTGCCCTCATGTGAAACATAGTTGTGAGTGATGAATTATAATCTTATAGCCCTAAAAAACTTTGTACAGAGGCTTCCATTTGCCATCCGTATTTAAGCCCACTCACAGCTTCCAAACCCCTAGAGGGGTCTAGGACAGTGTAAGAGGGAGCCCTACATCTCATTGACCCAAATCAGGCCTTCATCCCATATGAGATCCTGAATGATCTGCAGCCATAGTGATATCAGCCTGCGGACAAGATGTGGTAATAGTATCAGGATAGGGAATACTATCAGGAAAGAGTGCCCAGAGAATACTGGCTGATATGACACCCCTATGCCATATTGGAGGGTAGATCCACCATGGAGTAATGCAAATACGCTACTATCAAACTGTTTGAAAAAAGGTCATGAAGAAAAATTATCTGTACAAGAAAGTTGGAAATTTCTGACGTGAAACCACCTAAACTCCCCTCTTCTATTCACCCCAATTAAACATAAAAATCCCCTGAGAACCCTGGGAAGACCCTAATCTCGGGAATCGGGTCCTGACTTTGAACTTATCCGCAATTTGTGGATCATCTATGCAGGATTATGGGTTAAAATACCATCCCACCTTTCGGTAAGATACACGCATGTGCGTGCAGATCATTCAGGAATCTCCAGATGGGAGAAGGCCTATTTGGTTCACATTCGTGTAGTGGTCCCTCTACACTGTCGCCCACTCTAGGTTTGGAAGCTGTTGAATGGCCTTAAATACGGATGCACTATGGAATGCCGNGCCTCTGTCAAAGTTTTTGTTTTAGAGGCTATAAGATATATCCTCACAAACAACTATTTTTCACATGAGGGCAGATACTACCTCCAGACGTGCGGCACTGCGATGGGTACCAGGTTTGCACCTAGTTATGCGAACATTTTTATGGGGATGTGGGAAGAAAATTATATTTGGAACCACAACCCATATGGTGCAAACCTGGTACTCTGGAAGCGCTACATCGATGATGTGCTGTGCGTCTGGAGGGGCACTATCGATGAACTAGAGGCCTTCAAGATTCATCTAAACAAAACCACCCGCCGGACCACTGCGGTGCACTACTTGGGCATCGCAGAGAGCGAGACGCCAAGGGTTTCATGCTTAAAGAGACCTTGTGTGTGGCACGGATTCACACAAAAGAAACACGGGCCATGTGATCTCTAATGGATTAATTATTTTTATGGTTCCCTTCCCCACCACTCCTGTGATATCCCCTATATAAGTGTATAGTCTTGTGGTGCTAACCCAGCCTATATGGATTTTGTGTATGAATCCCCCCACAGCCCCCACCTGTCTGCACTTTGAGATCTTCACAATGAGTTATCCTTTCTGTTATCATTGAGTATTTTTATTAAGTTATCTAATTTTCTTTCCGTTTTTGATCGCCCCCTACTCATTCTCCTCATCACTACGCTGCTTCTCTCGTCCCTCGATCTCTGCTTGCCTTCGACCGTCCCGGACCTCTCTCTCCCTCTTTCCCCGCTCTTCTCGACCCTCGTTTCCGGCACCCACTAGCGGGCTTTCTATCTCCGATCCCTGCAGGTACCTTTGATCCCTTACTTAAGTCTCCTGGCCTGCCTACCAAACTACCACACGCCACTCCGGACAACGCTTCACTGCTGCGGGTGCGTGTGACTATCCGTCCCCCTTAGTAAAGGGACGGTCTGGTCTGGCGGGCAGCATAACACCTGGACTTATGCAGAGCCCAAGCGATGCAGCCCAGACCAACGCATATCAGTCCACTTTTGGACCAAATCCTTTCGGCCCCTGATCCTGCAAATCAAACCATGTCTAGCCAAATCACTGAATTAGCCCACAAATAACCACTCTCTCCCTTCTCCAGGAACCACCACCTTGTGGCTTCCTCCTCCATCTCAGCCCGAACCTGCGGGTGCTGCCGCCTCGGAGCCAATATTCCCCCCCCGCTCCAAAACCCCAACCATGGAGATCCCTCAGTGTTAACAAATTACTAAAACTACGCTAGACCAAATTTGTATATGTGCAGTGCATTAAAAAAATCGGTGTGCTTAAAGCTGCCTGGTTGATCTACTAGGTTGAGCAATCTCATGTGAACCCTAAAAGAACAATATTGATACAAAAGTGGAATTCCAAGTCCTGGCGCATAGCAAAGGGTGATTACAATACCGTAATATAACATGAATAATTATAGAGTAAAGATATGTGCCAGTGAAGTTAAGTCCTTTCCAATGTTTCTATAATGAATGGACTCTGTCCTCGACTTGGGTAGAATAAAGTGTCCTCTCTCTCATGCAGCATTATATTCCTATGGTGTGAGACAAAAAACTAGACACCACACTGCGCATTATTGACTTGACAGCAATGACGTCCTCCCTTATATGCCTCTAAGTGAAATGCCCACTTCGGATCAGTGGGTCTCATGCAGTTGAGAGAATCTGTATCCTTGTTTCTTCTGTATCCCACGTTCCAGGTTAACCCGAACCCCACCACGTGTAATGTTCCTGTCTCTCCTCTCCCGGATCCTTGAAGAAACTCCATCTCTGGAAAGTGCTTTCTCCTCTGGTGCTGTCTTCCTGTATGTACCGCACTCATATTCCTGAGTTTTAAAAACAATTCAAATCAATACGGCACCGAACCTTAGCTGTCCCACCGCAACACAGGACCCCCGTCTCTGTCAGCTAGCTCCCCTGCTTCGGGTCGCGTGTGTCCTCGCGCTATCCAGACTGAGCGTGCTGACTTCAACTATTCAGTGAACTGAAAAAAAACCCCCGGTAGAGTGATGAGAGTCCCTGATTGACGTTCATATTAGGCTCCTCCCTACTCGTTTCGTGACGGGGAACAGTCCTTCCACTTTTACTTTCGTCAGGGATTTGGATCCTATGCAATCCACCCTTGTACTTAAATAGCTCTCTTCTTTGATAACTCATTATGGGTCGGAACTTCTTAGCCACTTAAAAATTAAAGCCCACATATGTATTCACTGCTGAATTAAATTGCATTGGGGGTTGAACACCCTCGTGGTGAAATCATTGCCAACAATGTTCAATTACAATATCATCATTACTCCTAATCATTCTGAGATTAATAATGAAATTAAAATGATCACTAATCAAAAAATGTGTAAAATTTGTTATTAAACCGGAGGACCAGATAATACTATATCCAATATATAAAATCTAAATCTTGAGAGGTTAACAAGTAGCTCCAGTGCGGATGAAACCACTATTAGAATATCTGACCTTCTACACAGGCATATGTTGAGTCTTGGGGCCCTCCCATAGGAAAGAGCAGATCAAAAATCTATATGTAGGACTTTTGGGGAGACCGTCTTTAGATTGTAGATCCATAAGCTCTCTTGCTGAGATACCTTCTGTATCTATCTCCCCCCTCTGATTCCACTTTTGGGCTTCTATCCCTATGCACGTAAGACCCTCTGACCATGTTATTGGTGTATCTAAAATGGTTTGAAACACTATTTGTCTCCAAACCTTTTTTATGTTTTACCCATTTTCCTGTCCTCCTCTTAAGGGGTCTCTGTTTTTCCCGTCCTCTCCCACATAGTTGTAGGCCACAGGGGCACTCTAACGATACAACACAAAAACTTTTTTTGCAAGTAATATACTTTGGATGACATAGCTTTTCAGTCCACTTTGGAGGAAATCCTTTACCATTTGAATGTCCAAAACACAAGCCTTACATTTTTTAACAAGGATAAGAACCCTTGAGGTCTCCCCACCACCAATAGTAGTACCCCCCGATCCCAGGAGTGGTTCTTTTTTGGGGCAGCTTGTGATGACTAGGTTGTGATTTTAAATTCTCTGGATTTTTTTGTATACAATTTGTGGTTTAAATTTGGTAAAATGATTAGGACAGGATCCCTTTGTAAAATCCCCCAATGTTTATTTAACACTTTTGCAATGCCTTGGACATCCCATTGTACTGTGTGATAAATGGTGAACACTTTTCAGTTTCACGTGATTCCTTGTTTCTTACATCTTAATCAAGTCATTTCTATCTGTGTCATTGTGCTTTTTTTTATCGCCTTTTGCACCAGTACCTGATTGGTATTTTTCTGCCCTAAATTTTCACAACAATTCACCTATGTCCTACTGCTCCTTCATATAGATACCTCTGTTGCGAGTCATTTTTCCTAATTCTTAAAGTTTGCCCCCGTCGAATATTTCTTGATCCATTTTGAGTGTGGTGGCTTAGATGCCAATACATCTTTTATGAGTTAGCGTTTACTCTTCTTAAAAAATGTTTTAGGTGTGTACCTTGTTGTTGACGTTCAGGGTGAGATCTAGGAAATCTATGACTGATTGCTATATTTGAAGGTGAATTTGATAATTATAATCATTATTGTTTAGATGACTCTTGAAGGCCTCTAGTTCATCGTAGTGCCCCTCCAGACGCAAGCACATCATCGATGTAGCTCTTCCAGAGTACAAGGTTGCACCATATTGGGTTGTGTTCCAATTATAATTTTTCTTTCTTTCCCACATCCCCAGAAAATGTTCGCATAACTAGTGCAAACTGGTCCCATCGCAGTGCCGCAACGTCCTGGAGGTAGTATCTGCCCTCATGTGAAACATAGTTGTGAGTGATGAATTATAATCTTATAGCCCTAAAAAACTTTGTACAGAGGCTTCCATTTGCCATCCGTATTTAAGCCCACTCACAGCTTCCAAACCCCTAGAGGGGTCTAGGACAGTGTAAGAGGGAGCCCTACATCTCATTGACCCAAATCAGGCCTTCATCCCATATGAGATCCTGAATGATCTGCAGCCATAGTGATATCAGCCTGCGGACAAGATGTGGTAATAGTATCAGGATAGGGAATACTATCAGGAAAGAGTGCCCAGAGAATACTGGCTGATATGACACCCCTATGCCATATTGGAGGGTAGATCCACCATGGAGTAATGCAAATACGCTACTATCAAACTGTTTGAAAAAAGGTCATGAAGAAAAATTATCTGTACAAGAAAGTTGGAAATTTCTGACGTGAAACCACCTAAACTCCCCTCTTCTATTCACCCCAATTAAACATAAAAATCCCCTGAGAACCCTGGGAAGACCCTAATCTCGGGAATCGGGTCCTGACTTTGAACTTATCCGCAATTTGTGGATCATCTATGCAGGATTATGGGTTAAAATACCATCCCACCTTTCGGTAAGATACACGCATGTGCGTGCAGATCATTCAGGAATCTCCAGATGGGAGAAGGCCTATTTGGTTCACATTCGTGTAGTGGTCCCTCTACACTGTCGCCCACTCTAGGTTTGGAAGCTGTTGAATGGCCTTAAATACGGATGCACTATGGAATGCCGTCTGTCACAGTTTTTGTTTTTAGGAAGCTTAAGATTATAATCCCTCACAAACAACTATTGTTTTCACATTAGCAGATACTTACCCTCAACGTGCGGCAACTGCGATGGGTAACCATGTTTTGCAACCTAGTTTGTCGAACATTTTATGGGGATGTGGGAAAAAATTAATATGTTGGAACCGGACAACCCATATGGTGCAACCTGGTAAACTCTTTATCGCTACATCGATGATTGTGCTGTCGTCTGGAGTAACACTATCGATGAACTAGAGCCTTCAGATTCATCTAAACAATAATGAGTTGACATCGCAATTCACCTTCAACATAGCAATCATTCTATAGGATTTCCTAGAATCTCACCCTGTACACA
>WSYH01002521.1:3524-77977 GCA_036426205.1 Ascaphus truei
TATATATATATATATATATATATAGCCTGGCCTTCGGCAGCTATGTATTCTTCTGGGCCTTTCCTCTGTCAGTCCTGTGGAAAGGTTAATTCCTTCAGATGGCCTGTTTTGCATTTCAGCTCTGAGTATGTAGCAATATTCAGGGGCAGGCCTAAGCAACATTTGAATGTGTTAATCCAAAGGGTGGATATGGGTTGGAACTCCCCCTGATGTGTGTGTGTGAGCCAATCGGTATTCAGCTTTGAGTTGTAATGATTCAAAGCTAGAGACACTCCCTGAGGATATTCAAATTGAGACATATTCCCAAATTCAGTTAGTGATCAGTTAGTATAGAGAGAGAGCTGAGAGAGACAAGAAGCTAAGAAGAGGTCTTCCCCTCTTGCCCACCTGGGTAAGGAGGGGGGGAATGCAAGCTGCCATGAGCAGAGAGGCAGAGTGTAAGGAATCCGCTCCACGGTTTACTGGTTGCCTTACCTTGCAGACCGGTTGCAGTTCGGATCTCAGCTCTCCTGAGTGTTTGCTGCAGGCCTGATCACTCATCAAAAGCAATACACACTCCCTCTGTTATCGCCTGCAGCTGTGACCAACCTTTCACTGCCCACAACCTATACTTGCATATCACTTCATTAGGCAGATACCTTCACACCCCGCGGAGGATATGGCCACATGCGCCTTTAAGTACGTAATTCCCATAATGCTTCCTGCCGAGCATAGGCCTAAACTGGATTTCTCTGCTCAATGTGCTACTGCCACAAAGCCCATCGCCTTCAGTTCCTCCTATGCTGATACAGGGTTTCCAGCCCTGAAGTCTTCAGCGTCCCTTAAAGCTCGTTGTTCTCCTATGGCTGATGATACAGGCTTCCGCCGCGTCCTTCAGCTCCCTCAAGAAGCTTGGGATTTCCTCCTATGCTGATACGGATGTTTCCCGCCCCTCGTATTAAGCTTTCCCTTAAAGATCCTTGTTTTTCCCCACGGCCTGTCTCCCTGCGCTTGAAAAAGCAAAAGGTAATACCCCTACTGTCTCAGTTCCTGCTTCTGCACTGAGCAAAGGTAGCCCCCGCGCCCTTCAGTCCCTGATTCCTGCAAACTCTGTTAACCCGCAGCGGAGCGTTTCCTGTAGGATCTCTATCAGCTTCCTAGGTTCCTGGGCCTACTCTATTCCCTAATCTAGAGACCGGCGTCCTGTTGTCTGGATTCCTGAGTGCTATACAGCACAGCGAATTACCCCAGCCTGCCTCAGGATCTTGCCCGCCTGTCAACTGGTGACCACCCCGCCTATTGCAGCAAAGCGCGTGTCATTCGTCTGCTGCTACGATGGTCTGCCCTACATTCTCCTGCGACCAGTACCATGGGCATGGCTCGTCGCTCGCGCAGACAGAGCAAACCCCGCCCCCGCTCCTAAGAGTCGAGAGGGGCTCTATCTGAATACCTGTAGTGCCGAATCTGCCCTAAAGATCTAGAACAATGTTATCCTGATATACTCCCTGTACTGAACACCTGCGCTTGCCCTACAACGACGACGCTTGCTTCTCCTTTCCTAGATCCTGCCATACGTTGAAAACGAACCTGAGCCATCCGGATCAGTCTGCGCGGACTCTCAGGATCGGTGCCTTTTACACGCCCACCTCAGCTCGCGGTCCGACCCTGGTTTGGGCGAGACAAGCAAAACATGACAGTATAAGCTCGCCCACAAACTCGGCACCGCTGAGGTCCAAGAGAAGGTTGCGTACGCTTTTCTCTGAATAATCCTAGTCCCGACCTATGCGACCAGCATCCCAGTATCAAGAGCCTGCGTATCCTGCTGCGATTCCTACCCCTAATTGCGAGGATCCAGTAGTTGAGGGGCAGCCCCTATTGTCCCGCACCCACCCCCCTTAACCCCGGACCCTTCTGTCATCATCACACTGCCCTTTCTCCAACCCATTAACTCCCTTGGACAAAGAAATGCGTAATGATCTCATTACGAAGGCTTCCTCGCCTCAGAGACTTAAAACAGTATTTTGCCAACTTGTGACCTCTCCCTCTGATTCCCCCTTCTCCAGGGATTAAGAGTGATTTCTGTGAACGGCCACCACGCACTGTAGGTACCTCTCAATGCTCCATTGCTTCGTCATTAGGACATTCACCCTAGTACAAGGATCCTTTCGGCATGGTGGGTTCTACCGCTCAGATACGCTGCATTTACTTTCCTGCGTATTGAGGTTCGCTCTGATTAAAACAGGATCGCCTCATGAGCACGCCTACGCTGCCATTTGGAAGATTCCCTCTGACCTGCCAGTCTGTCGCTAAACCGGGGGACGTATCTCCCCTCCCGCGGAGATGACCAAACGGACCATTAGCAATATCTCCTAATGAGAGATAACTACCCACAGTCTCTAGCTCAAGAAGCCCTCGTCTCTAGCGTCTTGAGGGTTTTCCAGCATTACACCCCTGCCGAGCCAAGTACTGTGAATTTCCCTGGAGAAACATATGTTTCCTAGCCACCACTAAGGTTCTACTATCAGAGAATAAGTCCTTAGTTCCCCTAGTTCTAACTCCGAATCTGTCACTCCAGGTCTTGCAGGGTTTTCCAGCTTTAACCTCTGCTAGACAGTCCTGTGCGCTTTTTCCCGTCCGAGAAGAATCCCTAAGTATGCTTCCCAGGGTTATTCTCTCTATTAACCTCTGTGGGGCAGCCTCTCTGAGTTCCTTTGGTAAATCCCTGTTCTTGTCAGCCATGGTCACGCCCCTAGCTTCAGAGGAGAGATTCCTGTCTGTCCTAATACAGAGAGAAGATTACCTATGGTTTACTCTCAGGCATTGTCTGCATTAAACCCTGTAAATTCTGCTGCCTCCAGTTAATGCCTCGTGTTAGGCCTCAGAGAATGATGTACACACGAGTCAGACAGCAGAGGTTGCATTGAGGATTCCCATAACCGTACGGAGTCCCTAGAGAATCTTTGCTATAATCCCCCTGCTTCAAGCTCAAGTGTTCCCAGCAGTCTTTCGTCCATCCGGAGACTTCGGCTCTAAGTTCTGGTTCCTGATAAATGTATTCAGGAGTCAGGTTTTTCCCTAAACTTGCTCGCAGAGTTCCTTCTCCCGGGTTTGTTTCCGCTGAACCAGCCTGTCGCCCCACATAGACTGTGATCCTGCTTTCAGCGCATAGTTCCCACATTATGGAGTCTGCAGTAATTTTCGGTTTCCCAGACATTCCTTACCAAATACCTACTTCAGAGACAGTACAGTTTGATTACACCCCGTAGCTAGTTCGTGATTCTCTCGAGTTTACTCCTCCTCTTTAAGCTTAGGTTATAAAGCATACAGTAGTCTGTATGTCCCTCCTGGGGTTTCATATTAGTTCCCAGGAATGTTTGCTGGACGCACGGTTTCTCCCCAAAGTGACGCTTTTTCATTATAGATTAGTAAAAAGCTGCACACTGTATCCCTTTTCGCTGAATTGTGTCTTACTAGTTTTGAGACTCTGAGTAGGTAATGATTCTCCTTCTGATCTGAAGAGTCTTCTTAAGGAGTATCCTGATTGGGGTCCCCCTGATTTCTCTGTCCAGGCTAATTCTCCAGGATCAGCATATCTGTGGTCACTTCCTTAGTACTGTCTGAGGTCACCTGCATATATTACAAGTCCTGGGTTTAAATCTGAGCTATTAGCTGTCCTGCCTTTGCCCTGAAACCAGTCCCTCAGTACTGTGTCTAAATATGCCCCAGCAAACATGGGGTTACTCTGGGAAGAAATGAAAAACTCTGTCTTAAAGGGTATTTTTTCTCCACATGTCACCAATCTAGAACCTCAGTAATTGTTTCTAAGTCACTTACAATACATTGATTTTTTCTCTAATCAAACCCAGACACCCTCACTATCGGTATGGAGTCCTGTGATCAGAGATTTTGCACTAGAAAACACACAATCAAGTTTGTAGGTTAGGTACCCCTGTGGTTGGTCATTGCAGTTTCGGAAAAGACTCCTTGTACTCCTAAGGTGCCTGTATAAGAGTTTTCATAGTTCATACTTGCTGCTTGTTGATTCTCAAGCCCTGTCACTGAGGTACAGACTTCAGCTTCTGATGTGTAGCTTCCCTCCCACACTACCCTGGCTCTGCTCTTTTCTCAAGCTACTGATTTGAAGATCCCAAGGGACTATTCCTGATTCACTGACAATACTCTATCCCAATGAAGATTTCCCAGTATTGGAGAGCTCTACTGTTGTTTGCTTCTCTGCTCCTGCCCTAAACCATGGTTTTGCTCCTCAGAATTTCGGTTGCCCCTGTATTTCCTCTCAGTTGGAAATACTCTGAGTATCCCAAGATTTCGGTCCCTATGCCAGTTTACTGCTTGCCTTGTCACCTTCATCACCAATAACCGGGAGATGCTTCCAACCAGCCTATACCCTTACTAACCATTACCTGGGAGCTCCTCTCAGAGGAAAATTTCTCGCAAATTAACATGCAGTGGTCAGCCAAGACTTTTTCTGTTACAAAGTTCCTCCTGTGTATCGAATCAATTATCAGGGGCCGCTGATCCTAGATCGGTTCCTTTATTAAAGATGGGCTTCCTGTAGGGGTTCTTCGCCGTTTCTGCTCTGGAACCCTCTGGTTCTTTCACACCCGGATTTCCAAGTATTTTGCGGGCGAGCATTGACCAAGGTGTTTCTTCTACTACTCTTATTCTTAGAACTGTACTCACTAAAGAACTGCTGTTTTACGGATGCCCTTTCACCTAAAGAATTTTAGGAACAACTCAATGTCCCAAGGCACCATGGATGGTCCTGTCTGGCCACAGTTACACCGGGGGGTGGGGGTACACTAAGGACTATCATGAGTCTAGGAGTACGACTCTAACCCCAATCCTAGACTGTTCAGCACAATTCCCGGTCCTCCAACTCTATGAGTGCTCATGTTCGCCCGGAGGTCTCGCGTGAAGGGGGGGGTACTGTAAGGAATCCGCTCCACGGTTACTGGTTGCCTTACTTGCAGACCGGTGCAGTTCTGGATCAGCTCTCCTGAGGTTTGCGCAGCCTGGATTCAATCATCAAAGCAATAAACACTCCCTCTGGTACTACTGCAGCTGTGCAACCTTTCACTGCAACCTATACTTGCATTCACTCATAGGAGCAGTACCTTCACCCCCCGCCGGGATTGGCCCGCTGGCCTCTTAAGTACTGTCTCCCATAATGCTTCCTGCGAGAATAGTCCTAAATGGTGTCTACTGTTTGCCACAAGCCCTCGCTTGTTCTCCTATGCTGATGACCAGGTCGCCCTGCGTCCTTCAGCTCCTCAAGCTCGCTTGTTTCCTATGCTGATACCAGTTCCGCCCTGCGTCCTTCAGCTCCCTTCAAGCCGCTTGTTCTCATGCTGATACGGAGGTTCCCCCTGGCGTCCTCAGCTCTCTAAGCTCCCGCTTGTTCTCTGCGCTGAAGCAAAGGTATCCCCTATGTCTTCAGCTTCCTGCTTTCCTGCAATGAGGCAAAGGTATCCCCCGCGCCCTTCAGTCTCTGATTCCTGCACTGTAGCGGAGGTTTCCCTGTGGATCTTCAGCTTCCTGTTCTGGGGCCTCTTTCCCTAATCTAAGAGGCCGTGTCCTGGTTCTGCGCTGTTACAGAGGATTCCCCAGCCGCTCAGGACTCTTGCGCTGTAGCACTGGTGCCACCCGTGCAGCAAAGCGGTGTGCTTGTGGCTACGCTGTCTGACTACACTCCTGTGACCAGTACATGGGCCATGGTGTCGTCGCTCGAGCGCGAGCCAACCCCGCGCTCCTAAGCGATGGAAGCGGGGGCTCTTCTGACTACCTGTTGCGAACTCTTGCTGAACAATGTTTATCCTGATATTCCTGTCCTGAACCTGGTTGTACCAACGCGACGCTGTCTTCTCCTTTCCTGATCCTGCTACGTTTGCAACGAACTGCGCAATCCGGATCAGTCCTGCGCGGTCTAGGTCGGTGCTTTACAACCCCACTTCCGCCTCGCGGTCCGACCCTGGTTTGTGGCGAGCAGAACCCTGACACAGAGATTACACCATGCCTGTGATATCATGCTGTATGCTGTCCGCACATCTATGCTGAATAAAGATCCACAGAAAAGAAGCTGCTGTGTGTGTCCCTGTTCCTGTGTATGGAGAATGGAGTGTCAGTGGGGGTCTCTCCTCTGGAGACCCCAGGGGATGCCTGCGGGCTGGAGGCACTGTGCACCCTGAGAACAAGGTAACCTGTCCCACACCACACCTCCTGTCCCTGTCCTGGGTTCTCCCCACAACACTGTGGAGCACTTAGCCCTCCTGTTTACCAGCAGGTCACAGCACCAAGACCACTCAGTGTGACCAGAAGGAGTATACCCCCCAATCTCATGTCGGGTGGGGTACCATAGAAGGGTTACATATATATATATATATATATATACTTTTTTCACTATCTATTACATTCACTGTATTCACATTTCAATATTGAGCAATTTTAGTTGTATTTATATATTTTATCTATTATTATTCTCCTGGAAGGTTACTCGAGTCTAGCTCTGGTTCCTAGTTTATTGCCTGTCCAGTTCTCTATATTATTTATATCATACATACTTTTTTGATATAAAAATAGTAGATGCCGGGTGCACACTATAAGTCAATATAGAAAATTTTAGATATACTCAGCAGTAGGTGGGGTTCAGGCAGAAGGACAGGGAAAACCAGCAAGACCAGAAGATATAGGATGAAGGAAATACGCAGCACTCTCCATACAGTAGCAAAAAAAGATTTATTTAACACATATGGCAAACAATGAATTCAGAGCAACGTTTCGGACCTCACTCAGTCCTTTCTCAAGCTCAGAAGAAGACACAAAAAAATCAAGTGCAAATACCGTTGTGAGTTTAAGCAAGTGAGTACACTTGTGAAGGTAAAAAAAGAAATGAATTCAATCTTTTGATTGGTGCAGCTCCGGAAGTGGACTCAATCCAAGTCCACAGGTAGAACAGGAAACGGAGATCAGGAGCGCACTCAAATCGTGGTGTTTATAAAATGAATTTTACATATTCCGTGAGTGAAAGATAGCCTATCGGTTATGTGGAGTAACCACCTCATACAGTGTTTTCATGGAGACGTCCGTCAGAACCAGATAAATGTTGCAGAGGAACAGGGAGAAGAGATTTCCATGTATGAAAAAATAGAGGATAATGGTGCAGGTTGCTTCATAACAGTATTATTAAAGGCAGCTCTCCCTCCCCCACTTTTAGTCCACCTGCAACGGCCGTCCGCAGGGGAAGATGGTAATGTCCAAGGAAGGAGGACCGTCTAAAAACCCCTGAGGAAGCTCTGGCGGAGCAAAACACGTAAGGTGAGCTACACAGACTACATGAGGACCCACTAAGCTGCTGATGGACTGTTTTGGAGAAATCCCAAGCCAAGAATAGGTTCCTCCTTCCTTGGACATTTCCATCTTCCTCTGTGGACGGACGTCGCAGGTGGACTACAAGTGAGGGAGAGCTGCCTTTTCTCCACTGTCTGACCCAGGGTGGTCCCACTGCTTGAAGCCACATCCTGTTTGCGAGTGCATTACTTATTTTAATAATACTGTTATAAAACAGCCTGCACCATTATCTGTATCCTTTACTTTTTCATACATGGAAATCTCCTCTCCCTATTCCTATGCAATATTTATCTGGTTCTGACAGACGTCTCCACGAAAATACTGTATGAGGAGCTTACTCCACATAACCGAAAGTACACTGATCTCCTTTTCCTTTCTCAAGCTCAAGCTACTTTTTTGAAATACGTACATCTTTTTAGGACTTAGGATAACTGAGGATAACTTTAGTTAACAATCTGTATGGTGTCTCCACATCTTTTATATACACAATAATAGTTAGTGTTCAACAAATTCACTCACCACTCGCCTGGGGCAATTGGATTTTGCCAGCTGGCGAGGCAGTTGAAGACGGAGCAGAAGAAGAAGCTATCGGCGGGAGAAAAGTTTCACCATGTCAGTAGGCGCTCTAGATGGTGGGCGCAGAGTAAAGTTACTGAATACTTCGGGGCCAGACCGCAGGGGCGTGCTCCTACCAGGTTTTTCTCCTGCTGCTGCTCACAAGGATTTCAATGCTATCTTGCCGCCACCCACCATCTAGAGCCTCTGCTGACATTGTGATCCTCTTCTCCCGCCGTCAGCTTCTTCTTCCACTCCCGTCTTCAGGCACTGCCACTCACCGAAGCCAAGTGAGGGGGATGAGAGAGGGAGGGGGTGAGAGAGGGAGATGGGGTAAGTGTAAAAGAGAATTTTACAATAGTAAAAAAAATTGTCTCTTCTGTCATGTTTCCAATTTCAGTGTAAGTGGTAATTAATGTTACATGCAGTTTACTATTTGTAACCATTACCCACTTTTTTCAAGTGAAACTTCTTTGCTTGCACCTACTAAATTCTCATAGGACAAAACTCCTTCATGGATACGAAAATGCGTAACGGAAATAAGGTGCGTGCACAAGCTTTTTAATATTTGTTCACATATTTGGTTATTTGTACATTTTAAGTTTATGTGTATTTGTACCACTTATTGAAACCTTCCACACTGGTGATTGTTTTGCTGGACCTGCAAAGTACCTGATACAATTGACTATAACAATCAGCTGAGTTTCCGTGTATTTTGGGTTATATAAAGTATCCGTGTACTCTGCAGTCCATACCCCTGATGAAGTCGCGTAGAATGTGATGAAATGTGTAGGGGTGTTTTTCATACCACATGTCATTACGCTAGTGAGTCACTGAACTCGGAGGAACAAGTCACTGTTTGCTACAACCTCAGCGAGATTGAACTTGCTATGTCCCAGGCCTAAGAAAGCACAACAGTGCCTTGCCAACAAAAAAAATGTATGCACGGGAAGAATGAAAAAAAAAAAAAAACACGTTTTATTAAGTCATGGTTAAAAAGTAAATAAACGTTTTCCATTAGGGGTAAGTCTACTTTCATGTTCACGGCTTCTCTGCAATTACTATGGCTCGCCAACTGTTTTCAACTTTAAATATGGATCACAGGTGACAAAGGGTTGAGGACAGCTGGTCTAAACAATTGTCACTTCCTGTACAAGCCCAACAACCTCATCTTTGACCTACATTCGTCCTGTTAATTTTATTTATTGAAACTTAGCTAAAAAATCTTGTAGCAGTTTTCTTCGCATCTGTTTGCTCAACAAGAACAATGATTGTTTACTACAACTTTACAGGAACATGTACATCACAACTAGTATTAGTAGTGTAGCCCCCTGTAAACATCTCAGGCTATACCTATATTCCTTCCACTGCGGTAAGTCCTGTTAAGATCAGGCGCCAGTAATTCCCCCTTCATAGCCCTAACCTGAGTGGTAGAACGCAGGCCTGGACTCGGCTGCAGGCGTGAGAAGAGGGGGACACCAGGAGGGGAGGGGCTAGCTCTATATTTAGCAGCCCACTCCGGTGAGAGAGGAGTTGTAGTTGTTCTTCGTTCTTGCTGTGTGCCGTGTTCCTCTCTTATTGATGGTTCTTCAAGAGAGAGAGTAGCTTAAGAAGAGTTCGAGTGAGCAGGGAGACCAAGAGTCTAGAGCTGCTGAGTATTAGGCCGTGAGCCACGAGTCCTGCGGAACGGTCCGAGGAGTATCAGAAGGCTACGGGCTCCCCGGCGCAGCATGCCGGTTGAGAGCGAGAGGAACCAAACCGATTAGCGTCTATAAGTAGAGCTGATAGAATTATAAACTGGTGGACCAATGCCCTCACCCCGCTGTTAAGGGTGATGGGGAGAGAATTCAAGACCCACCTCGAGGCTAACCTCGGGGGTGGGCCACGGGGTATTGCAGCCCTAGCTCAGACCATCCTGTCGGCCGAGTGACTTGGAGGGAAGGAGAGGAGGAAGTCGTGGGAGTTGAGCAGGTTGCACCTCGCATGGGCGATTGTGGTTGCTGGAAGCCTTACCATTGGGATATCGTTGCTCTGTCAAATAAAGAGACTGTTCTGCACCCGTAAAGACTGTGTGTGATCTGGAGAGTATAACCCTGGGACCTGAGGGGTTCTTCTATACCGGTCCTGTCCCATTACCCTGGGAGTATAGAAGATGGAGGCGCTGCACCACTAAGATATCATGGAGGCTATCACCCCAGAAGCCCGGTCCTGGCTCCCCCACAACACCGTGGGAAGCTCAGGCCCTCCTGTTCCTCACAGGTACACACCACACCGCATGTAACCAGCCCCCATCACACTCCCGCAGAGACTGGGGGGGGGGGGGAAACAGGGTTACATTTGGAGGCGCTGCTGAGATATGGAAATCTATCAGAACAGGACCGGCTTATAGCGAGGCGGAACAGACCGACTAAGATGCACTCTCCCGGCAAGTGAATTTTAAGCAGGTAGCGTGAGGCAACTGGGGGGGTCATAGCGGTAACCAATCCGGGGACCATGGCCCAGGGCCGCGTTACGGTGGGGTGGATAGTTAGAGCTGATCAAGTCCCTTGAGGCGGGTAGCGTGAGTCACTGGGGGGGTCAGCCTGTTAACCAGACCAGGGACCATAGCCCAGGGCCCCGCTATAGCGGCCAACAGCAGGAGACGCCCGTACCTAGACAAGAGGTATCTTAACTATCAACCACACCACAGAGCACTTGCAAGTAGATATGGGGAGTACAGTGCACAGGAGAGAAGTTCCGTTGAGCCTGGGGTACCAGCCACCTCAATTTAGTGGGTCACATACAGTATGAAGATGCAGAGTCCACTTTTGGAGGGAAAGCATGGCTTAGGTACGAGATACCCGTTAAACATGGAGAGTAGGACACAGGCACATTTGGCGGGAGTACCCAAGATGGCGGCCATCCCTACATGTGCTACGCGGAGCAGGAGAGGCGAGCTAAAATGGCGGTTCCCGCCGAGCCTGGAGCAAGCATGTGAGATTTGCAAAAGGACTGTGAGACAGTTGTGGCGGGAAATGTGCAGGAGTCTGGCGCCAAACCCAGATTCCTTGCAGGAGGAGCTGAGTGGCGCGAAAACCGAAAGGCCACGTCATGCTGACAAGGAAACGACCCCGCCTCTGGATTCCACCAGAGGGAGGGGGTCCACCCAGAGCCAATCAGGAAGGTCCTCCCCCGCGAAGGGAGGGACCGGAGACCTGAGCGAGGAGCGTGACTTTTGTCTGGCATTCAAGGAGCAAGGAGCTGGGAACTTGTGTTGTCTGCCCTCTGAACAAATTATGTCAGAAATACGCACCTCCATTCACCAAGTACCTGGAGGCCTACTGGTCGTGGCCGTAGCGGAGCAGGAATATGTTCGGTGCTTGTGTGTGCACTGCGGACTACCCGGCGCGGTACCGAGTACCAAGGCCCGATGTACCAAATGTGGCACGTTTTACTTGTGGCCAACCGAGCCGCGGGGTTTGTTCGGCACGCCTCGGGGTGCCTCTCCAGGAACCTTGACGGAGGTGGCGGACGACCAAGAAAAGACTGCTCTGGGTCCCCGGTATACCATATCGGGAGGAACCAAGGCTCAGCTAGTTATTGAACTAAGTAAGCTGGCCACCCAGACAAGCGCGACCGCAGTGGAGGTACACAAGTGAGGACATTTTGTACCTATATCCACTGGTAGTATCGCTGAAGAACCAGGTGACTCCCCAGTGGAGGAACCGTTAGTGATTTCTTCGGAGGAGGAAGAGATGGGTGTAACAGCGGTGGCGATGCGCCTACCGGCGAACCACCCCAAAGGCATCAAAAAAGAACAGACAAGTCCGGGGACCATCCGACGGCGAACGCTGGTGCGGCCGTGAGCCCGCACGAGTCCCACCGCCGTGGTGACTCCCAGTGCAACGGAGACAGAGACGATCCTAGCGGAGCCAGATGTCAGCAAAAAGCAGCGGAGTGGTGAGGAGACCCCACCACCCTCTTACTCCCGCCAGGCACAGACCACCCTCACGGTGAACGAGAAAGAGAGGCTTAAGGCCTATTTGTTCGATCATGTACCGGAGGTGCCACCGCCGCCCCCGCCGGTCTTCGACGCACGGCCGGTGTGTGACCCCGGGGCGGATGGGAGCTCTGCAGGCGATTCAGACAACCTCAGTCCCGGTTCCACTGTGGGAAAGAAAAGCCCGGGCGGAGTGTTCTCCTCTCAGAGCATAAACGGTGCCATTGCCCTGGCTATTCTACAGAGTCGAGTCCCGGCCGAGAGACCCAAAGCCTGAGGGGGAGTGCCGGTAAGAAAAAGTTAATTGGGCGGGGTGTTACCTGTTTGCTGGACAATGTTATGGACGTTTCTCCTACCCCGGCCCTTAGCCCCACTGCCCCGTCCGGAGTGGTGGACCTACCAGGGATAAATTATGTAAATCCCCCAAATACGCTAATGACTTGTGGGATTGGGAGTTGAGTACGGAGGGATCTGAAGGGGAGATACCGTATTCTAGCGTTATACCTGTACCTAACCCTGTACCGTTTTGTCCTACAGCTAGAGGGAAAGCCCGTGGGTCACCTACTCCAGCAGAGGCTGGGTCTTCCCGACCAGTGGTGCATAAGATGAATCCTACATGGTACATAAATGCCAAGGGAAGGAGAGATTGCTCGCGTTCTACTGATGCGGGTACGTCCGGTGTATCCTCACAGGTAGAGTCGGAGGTAGAGCGCACTAGTCAGGCCTCTGCTTACGAACACCGCGATAAATGGTGGGCGCCTTTGTTCACCGGGTACCACGAAGGGATGGATCGTACGCGATTCTTATTGATTAAGAACTATGTGGTAGACCATTGGTGGGCGGCTGGTTCTTTCACTCCGCAGGAGATGGGGGATGAGTTAGATCACCGATTGAGGGAGATAGAGCAGAAACGTATTGTACCTCAAGGCCCCAGTATATTGTATGATGAAAAAGCCCCCGAGGAGCCATTGTTTTGGGTACTGCCAAGCAGGGCAGGGCATCGTACATTCACCTAGCTAAGTCGAGCTGACCGGGTCATAGTCGCTAGATACCGTCAATCACACGGTTATGAATATCCCTACGTGTCGGAGCCCATCATGAGAGAGGTTGAGGATAACCAAGACAGTTGGCTTAGGGAGGCAGTTCAAGAGTACCTGCGGACCAAGTACGGTCGGGCGGGGTATCACAATGAAGATAAGATTAGTGAGCTAGTGCGTATATGGAGCATCGGCAGGTGTATTTACATGCATGGTGTCACATACAGGCCTGAGCATGGGCCGGTTCAGTTGTTCGCTGTGACTGTCACTGACCATAATGGACGACGGGTAAGGAAGCCTGATCCAAGGCACTATCTGTAAGGTTCTCCATGTTGGGAGTACCCGGATTGTACTTACAATTACTACCTCATTATGCATGTATTATGATTGTTATGTGTGATGTTTCCCAGGTGGTTCGCCGCAGGATGGTACTGCTAAAGATAGGTCCAAGTGGGGACCATTGGATTCCACCATAGGGAGAGTGTAGCCCCCTGTAAACAGCTCAGGCTATACCTATCTTCCTTCTACTGCTGCCGTAAGTCCTGTTAAGATCAGGCGCCAGTAATCATTATGGGTTTTCCCCCTTCATAGCCCTAACCTGAGTGGTAGACGCAGGCCTGGACTCGGCTGCAGGCGTGAGCAAGAGGGGAGGTTCTGCTGACACCAGGAGGGGAGGGGCTAGCTCTATATTTACAGCCCACTCCGGTGAGAGAGGAGTTGTAGTTGTTCTTCGTCCTTGCTGTGTGCCGTGTTCCTCTCTTATTGATGGTTCTTCAAGAGAGAGAGTAGCTTAAGAAGAGTTCGAGTGAGCAGGGAGACCAAGAGTCTTGAGCTGCTGAGTATTAGGCCGTGAGCCACGAGTCCTGCGGAATGGTCCGAGGAGTATCAGAAGGCTACGGGCTCCCCGGCGCAGCATGCCGGTTAAGAGCGAGAGGAACCAAACCGATCAGCGTCCTAAAGTAGAGCTGATAGAATTATAAACTGGTGGACCAATGCCCTCATCCCGCTGTTAGGGGTGATGGGGAGAGAATTCAAGACCCACCTCGAGGCTAACCTTGGGAGTGGGCCACGGGGTATTGCAGCCCTAGCTCAGACCATCCTGTCGGCCGAGTGACTTGGAGGGAAGGAGAGGAGGAAGTCGTGGGAGTTGAGCGGGTTGCACCTCGCATATGCGATTGTATTGTGGCTGCTGGAAGCCTTACCGTTGGGATATCGTTGCTCTGTCAAATAAAGAGACTGTTCTGCACCCGTAAAGACTGTGTGTGATCTGGAGAGAATAACCCTGGGACCTGAGGGGTTCTTCTATACCGGTCCTGTCCCATTACCCTGGGAGTATAGAAGATGAAGGCGCTGCACCACTAAGATATCATGGAGGCTATCACCCCAGAAGCCTGGTCCTGGCTCCCCCACAACACAGCGGGAAGCTCAGGCCCTCCTGTTCCTCACAGGTACGCACCACACCGCATGTAACCAGCCACCATGCACCCCTCACACTCCCGCAGAGACTGAGGGGGGAAACAGGGTTACAGTAGTATTAAGAGTAAAGGTTGGTAACCCCTGGTGTTGTACCGGGTCCTAAATTTTCCATTGACCATTGTGCCCGGCCGGGTACCTAGATACCTGCAAGGCGAGGAAGACCGCTGCAGAGGGTGAGGAGGACCGCGGTGACATATGTGAGCAGCAGCAGACGTCATAGTGGCGGTGGCACCAGCAGAAATCCGTGTTCAGCCGTCGAACAGCAAAAATACAGTACACAGCTGATGCCGGTGGGAGCCGGGGAACCATGTGACCGGAGCAGGAGCGTTCCTATTGGACAGCCAGGGAGGAGCCGGCTGAACATGGATTTCTGCTTCTGCCACCAGGACGTCTGCTGCTGATCACAGATGTCTTCCTCACCTTCCGTCGCCGGCTGCAGGTAAGTGTTTAAGTATTTTCAGCTACTCTGAAATTCCCCGGCGCCGGTTCAGGTCCCAGTCCTCTGCTGCCGGGTCCTGGTAATTTCCGGATGGCTGAAAAAGCGCAGGGTAAGCCGGGTACCGGGTAATATCCGGTTACTCAGTACATCACTAATACACAGCCCACCTCCCCTACAAAAACTACAGTAAGTGCAATGCTGCCCTTTGCAGCCATCACCAATCTGTGTCACCCTGGGCTGAGGAACAAGTAATAAACAACCTGTCCCATCAACTACATATAGGTTCAGATAATGATTATCGATAATTAAGAGTTTTTAGAAGATTCATACATATCTAAATAGAAATCAATAGCTATACTGTATATGTAGATTGAAGTATGCAAAAAAATACATATATCTTTTAGTATTGTACACATTTCACATAATAAATATATCATAATAAAGGTACGTATAAATATTATAAACATATGTATTCAAGATATTTGTTATTTTGAGATAGATCTGAGGCTATGTAACTTTCTTGTAAGTAAAGTTTCTTGCCTCGCCAAATGGCGCGTGCATCTACTTGTTCATTTTTACGAGAACAACGCGCATCACCCCAGTCCGATGACGTCAAAAGCCGCCATTGCCTGCCGCGTTCCAGCGCGCTCTCGCGGCCGCCGTGACACACAAAGGCATCTCTTCCGGGGTGGGGCTATTCACATGGGGGAGAGGAGGCAGGTGACTGAGAGCCCAGCTGTACATCAGCAGTGTTATGCCCGAATGTTATACTCGCATGCTTTTTTGTAGCCCAGCAACCCGTGAATTACCGCTACCGGTGAGTAACTTGGCTGGTTTCACCCGACTTCTCGCGGGAGCTCGCCCACACGCACGAGCTCTGCCAGTGTTCTGATTCTGTTACTTGTTGCAGCGCATGCGCAGTTTCTCTATAATGTCGATTTCCCTGCTGCGAATGCGGAGAAAGGTCCTGCCAAGTGTGAAAGCTGGATTGAAGGGGCGAAAAAGGTTCTCCATCACTGAGTTAGACTGAGTCCATGGTCAGCGCTTATCCGCTGACGCTTGTCAGTGAGCCCCTGCAGCCGCAATGAGAGTGGGTTTAGCAGGGGCTCGCGCACGCAGGCGTAGCCGGCAATTTTTTTTAGTTTAAGCGCTCACGGGAGCGCAGGGCCGGTCACGTAAGCGGTTCGCCCAATGAGGGCGAACCAGCTCAGTGACGTCACTGGCTCGCCACCCGATGGCGCGCGAACTAAGGCCAGGGAAAGCACCAACTTTCCCTCAGGCCTCGGCCAAGGTTCTTGTTGGTGTGCGGAGGCGCGCTGAGGCTCCTTTCCCTGGCCTTAGACAGCGCGCCGTCCGGGGGCGTGTCGGCGGGCGGGTCAGTGACGTCACGGAGCTGGTTCACCCTCATTGGACGAACCGCTCACGTGGCCCTGCGCTCCGGCAAGCGCTTGATTTTAACATTTCCCTAAGACCTCTCATTGCGGCTGTAAGGGCTCACTGGTAAGTACCAGCGCGCCTCAGCACGGCGCGCTGACCATGCCCGAGGTTTTAGCCTCCGCACGGCTGAAGTCTCTATGGACTCAGCCTTAGGCTGCGTCCATGTTTAGTGCTTGCGGGCTGAGGCACGCTTCCGCTCGGCACTGAGCCCCTAAAGCTGCAATGAGAGCAGCTTTAGTAGGGGCTCGCCTACACTTCCGCGCGCTTGCGGAAGCGTAGGTCTTAGGAACATTTTTAATTTTCCCGCTTGCCGGAGCGCAGGGCCGGTCACGTGAGCGGTTCGCTCAATGAGGACGAACCAGCTCCGTGGCGTCACTGGCCAGCCCCCCGACACGCGCCCGGACGAAGGCCAGGGAAAGCACCCGCTTTCCCTCAGCCTCCGCGCGCCTCAGCAAGCAAGAAGGCACCCTGGACGCAGCCTTAGGCCTCGTTCAGGCCTTGTTCAGGGTGCCGGCTTAGTGACGTGCGCGCGCACGTTCGAAACAGTGTTTCAACTGAATAGCAGTTGTCAGGGTACCAGCTTTCATTTTCTCCGAAGTATGGAGTTGACGCTGCGACAGTTCCCATAAACAACTCAAGTTGTTTTTTCAAGCTGCAGCAGCGTCACTGGTACTTCGTTAGCCAATCAAATCATTCTTGAAAATGATCTGAACAGAGCAACATCTATCCCTAAGCTGAGGTCTGTATATCCTCAACGCTAGCAAAGGTCTGCTGGGGATAATGTGCACACATCGCCCAGCAGACTGACACATGAGGACGCGGGCCCTCCACCTCCTGTCTCTGCCACCCTGAACGAGGCCTTAGGCTGTGCTTATAGTGCCGGCGACGCAACGTCGCCCGAAAACAAATACATTTTCGCCGCCACGTGCGCTTATAGTGCACATGACGAGCGACGTCACCGTCACGAAAACCTGAAGCCGGCAAAATTTAGATTTTTGAAAATTTGAACAAAAAACATAACTTTCGCTGGTGGCGACGGGTGACGTCACCCGCCATGTCGCCGTAGCCAACAACGGCACTATAGGCAAGGCCTTAGCCTCCTCTCTGCCACAGTTATAATGGCAGGGCAGAGATTACAGGTGCAGTCCGTCCAAACACTTTTTTATACTGGGGTAGGGAAGTTTAATTAGAAACTGAAAAAGTAGTAAGCACTAACACAGCCTGAGAATAAGGAGTAAATATCTATGGTTTTAAATATAAGGACATAATAACAATCATCTGTTCCTTAGCAGGTCTTAAAATTAGGTAAATACAACCTCAGATGAACAACAACACGACATATTACACCGTGTCATTTATTTATAAAATATTTTACCAGGAAGTAATACACTGAGAGTTACCTCTCGTTTTCAAGTATGTCCTGGGCACAGAGTTAAGACAAATAATACATGGTTACAAATAGTTACATAAATGAGCAGGGTATACATTATATACAAGACATTGCATGCACAGTTAAAGATAATATATATTATGGGCGTATGAAACAGTTACAGACCAGATTAAAATGTGTGACAGCCTTAGATTTGAAAGAATTTAAACTGGTGGTTGATGTGAGAGTCTCTGGTAGGTTGTTTCAGTTTTGGGGTGCACGGTAAGTCCACACACAGTTCCTAGCTTATAACCCTATGGGGGACAGTATAAGGGGAACAACATTACAGGGCAACACAGTAAGGTACAATATTAGACCCAAGAGCTGACACTCTCAGCCCTTGCCATACGGTTTCAGAGCCAGCCGGGCTCCACCTTTATTATTTAACAAAAATAAAGCCAAAATGGAGAAGCTATGTGTGAAAAACTAAGTACACCCTTACTGCTTCCATAGGAATTAAGATGCTAAGTACAGACAGGTGCTGCTAATCAAATACCCTTGATTAATTGTTCATCAGCAAGTGTTACCACCTCTATAAAAGCCGAAGTTTTAGCAGTTTGCTGGTCTGGAGCATTCAGGTGTGTGTTAACACAATGCCAAGGAGGAAAGACATGAGCAATGATCTTAGAGAAGCAATTGTTGCTGCCCATCAATCAGATGAACAACAGCACATGACATATTACATCGTGTCATGATTTATTTAACAAAAATAAAGCCAAAAGGGAGAAGCCATGTGTGAAAAACTAAGTACACCTTATGATTCAATAGCTTGTAGAAACACCTTTAGCAGCAATAACTTGATGTAATCGTTTTCTGTATGACTTTATCAGTCTCTCACATTGTTGTGGAGGAATTTTGGCCCACTCTTCTTTACAACATTGCTTCAGTTCATTGAGGTTTGTGGACATTTGTTTATGCACAGCTCTCTTAAGGTCCAGCCACAGCATTTCAATCGGGTTTAGGTCTGGATTTTGACTCGGCCATTGCAACACCTTGATTTTTTTTCTTTTTCAGCCACCTTGTTGTAGATTTGCTGGTGTGCTTGGGATCATTGTCTAAGGTTGTATTTACCTAATTTTACGACCTGCTAAGGAACAGATGGTTGTTATTATGTCCTGATATTTAAAACCATGGAACTCAAAGAGGTGTCTTCTTTTTTATTACGTGTGTGTGTATATGTGTATGTGTAAATATATATATATATATATAGATATATTATATATATATATATATATTATATAACACACACCACACAATACCCGCTGTTGCCCAGGATTTAATTTTCCCACTCCCCCTCTCTCCCCCCCACCCTTCACGCTGCTTCCCTCCCCCCCCTCACAGCTTGCGTTCCCACCCCCCCCTCCCCCCGCTGTTCACATGTCCTGATCCCCCTCCCCCCCCATCCCCCGTGTTCCTCATTCACGCACCCCCTCTACCCTTGCACACGACGTATCTCTCCCGGCCCCCTCTTCCTCGTCCCTGCCCCCTGAGCGCCTCTCGTCCCCGCCCCTCAACAGCTCCAATCTCACCCCCTTCGTCACGGGCCGTGGGTGGCAGTGAAACTTGGCGGTGGGTGGGTGTTGGGCGGTGACTGGGTGGGTGGGAGGCAGTGACACTTGGGTGGGAGGCAGTGACTGGGTGGGAGGCGGTAGGTGGGAGCCAGTGACTGGGTTGGTGCGAGGCGGTGGGTGGGTGCGAGGATGGTTGGGTGCGAGGCGGTTGCGAGGCAGTGACTTTGCGAGGCAGTGACTGGGTGGGTGGGTGCGAGGCGGTGGGTGGGTGTCAGTGACTGGGAGGGGTGGGCAGTGACTTTGGGAGGCAGTGAAGGCGGTGGGTGGGTGACAGCAGTGACTGGGTGGGGTGGGTGACTTACCTTCACCGGGTGGCTGCTGCTTTCTGCTTCCTGCCACCAGATGCTTCCCCGCCCCATAGGCGTCAGGGTGAGGGACTGAGTGCGGTGCTGCTGGAGGGGAGGTGGGGGCGATGCGACGGGCTGGGTGTTGTGAGGCGGCAGGGTGAGAGACTGAGTTTGGTACGGCTGGAGGGGAGGCGGGGGAGTGGCCTCCCTGTACCTGACATCACAGTCCCCCCCCTGCATGACCCCCTGGTCCTCGTTCCCCCCCATGTCCCCGGCGCTCCTCCCCTCCGGTCCCCGGCGTTCATTCCCCCCCTCCCGTCCCCAGTGCTCGTTCTCCCCGTCCCCCGGCGCTCCCGCGAGTAAGGTGAGTCGGGAGGCCGTGGGCGGGTATGTGTAAGGCGGGAGCCGGTGCTCGTCCCCCCCCCCCCTCTCCCAGTGCTCGTGCTCCCCCCCCCTACCCCGGTGCTCCCGCGGATGAGGCGTTGAGTTGGGAGGGAGTGCGGCGGCGGGTGATGCGGCTGCGGGTTATGCGAGAGCTGCCACTTGTTTCCCCCCCCCATTCAATCGTTTTCCCCCCACCCCGGCGATCGTTCTCCCCCCCCCTCCTACCCCTGTCCTCCCGCGGGTGAGGCGGGAGGCAGCAGGTGATGCGGGAGCCGGCGGCGATGTAAGGGGTTGAGGTGAGGTGGCGGGCCGCTCATGCTGGAGGGTGTGAGGGGCGGCGGGTTGAGGTGAGGTGCAGCGGCCGGGTGTGGGTGGTGTGACTGTCACGCCCTGCTGTGACGTCAGCCCACCCCACAGGCCAATGAGCTGTGGCCGTCCGCTGGCCAATCACAGATTCACAAATACACGCACAAACATTTCAGTATGTGTATATGTGTATATATGCAGTGTTCGACAAACCTATACATTTGCACGCCCCGGGCGAGTGGATTTAACATCGTGGCGAGCTCCTATTGGCCCAAGCAGCACACGTGTGGTACTAGGTGGCGAGTAGATTTTTTTGTTCGGCGAGTAGATTTTTTGGGGATTTGTCGACCACTGTATATATATATATGTGTGTGTGTGTGTGTGTGTGTGTGTGTGTGTGTGTGTATATATATATCTGTCTCTCTTCTCTCTCTCTCTCTCTCTCTCTCCTCCTCTCTCTCTCTCCCTCTACCTCTTCTCTCTCTCTCTCTCTCTCCTCTATCTCCTCTCCTCTCTTCTCTCTTTCCTCCATCTCCCGATTGCCCCTCCTGTCCTAGTTGGTATAGGCAGGTGCCAGTCTCTAATAATAATATAGACAATATTTCCATCCTCGGATCCGGTAAAGAAAGACTGCACTCAATTCCGTATAAACGAACATCTGTATTAGGCATCAATACAAAAAGATAGGCCACCCAATCCGACGTTTCGGTCCTAGAACAGGACCTTTCTCAAGGGGGTGCAAAGACAAACTGACAGACATATATATATACCCTCACCACACGTGACAAACACACCTGTAAGGCATTACCTACAAGCTAAAAACCTGCGAAAATCACCTGTCTGGTGTGTTGAGGGAGAAGTCGCCATCTTGAGGGGGGGTCTGAATAGGCTTCATACTATCTGACCAGTCTGCCTGCATAACCAGCGTGTGTCCCACTCACTGCGAGGTCTGCGCATGCGCTGTGTGCAAAGTACATACTCAGTGACTCACAGCCACCGCAGTAATACCCGATCAGCAGATCATAACTAACAGTCACTCACCCAAAGCGCTCATCCTCCTATGGTGTAGTGGATCCAGCCTCTCAGTATGACTCCTAATTCTGCAGTCAACCAGATAATACCCCTCGTTGTGACCGGAGCTAACAACACCTCGCGCATGCGCATAACAGCAAGCCGGGCAACACTGCAGCCTGTCTGCATATCATTATATCCCCTAGATGTGTCTCCACCACTACACTTCTTGTAACTAATATGGCATCATGGAAGCCGTAATGACAGCCTGCTACCAAGTCAATAAATACAGTACATACAATATGTATCATACAATAAAGAACTTATACATTGCCAATCTGTAGGGAAAAATACAAAACTGACTGACATATTACAGCATCTCCAGTATAGGACACCCCATATCAATATGTGAATACCCCAAACATCAAACCAGTGAAAAATAACTACTCTAACACCAATAGGACAAAAACTAACCATCCGTACGGCCACAAAAGGAAATAGGGAGTGTGAACACAAGAGGGACATACATAAAGAAATCTTAAAACAGTTTAATCACGCCGTGTCTGATATATACACATTAAAGAGCTATTAACACCTTATATCCCAGAGATAACGGGTACCGCCAAAGGCCACCATGTGTTCACCGGACATGCAATTAGGTCCAGCAAAGAAATATAAAACTACATGTCTCAAAAACAGTTACAGAAAACACACCAAATTAAGGTCCTCATTAAGACCCTTTGGGGTCTAAAAGAAGGTATTGACAATTAACACACCCCTTGCACTTGTATGCTCCAGGTGCATTATCTGGTTGATTGCAGCATTAGGAGTCATACTGAGAGGCTGGATCCACTACACCATAGGAGGAGGAGCGCTTTGGATGAGTGACTGTTAGTTATGGTCTGCTGATCGGGTATTACTGCGGTGGCTGTGAGTCACTGAGTATGTACTTTGCACACAGTGCATGCGCGGACCTCGCAGTGAGTGGGACACACGCTGGTTATGCAGGCAGACTGGTCAGATAGTATGAAGCCTATTCAGACCCCCCCCTCAAGATGGCGATTTCTCCCTCCACACACCAGACAGGTGATTTTCGCGGGTTTTTTAGTTGTAGGTAATGCCTTACAGGTGTGTTTGTCACGTGTGGTGAGGGTATATATGTCTGTCAGTTTGTCTTTGTACCCACTTGAGAAAGGTCCTGTTCCAGGACTGAAACGTCGGATTGGGTGGCCTATCTTTTTTTACTGATGCCTAATACAGATGTTCATTTGTACTGAATTGAGTGCAGTCTTTACCGGACGCGAGGATGGTAATATTGTCTATATTATTATTAGAGACTAGCACCTTCCTATACCCACTAGTATATTGAGTGCAAGCTGTGATTTTTTTCTTCTGACTATTTTATTATGAGCTGTGCAGCTACAATATTTTTTCATCTGCATGGAATTGATGGATTGGCAGTGGATTCCTGCAGCGATTGATTATTGACTGAATGTACTTTTATTGATATTGACTTTTATACTGACACTACTGATTGCAACAACATGGAGGAATTTGCCGATATGTCTGACATTTTTGCTAACATCTCAGAGTCTACGGGGTATACCAATGAAGAGATAGCACAGATTAGATATAAGGAGACGGCAGAGACTATCTTTGGACCGGATAAACCTACAGATGTATTTAATGATCTTGTAAAATTAAAGAAAAGAGAAACTGACTTTTATTTACATGCAGCAACGTTATCACATTATCACAAGGAAAGGTTACTCCCGCGTGGGTTTCGTATTAAAAACCAGCCTACGATAGGTCGTAGTAACGCTGACTTTTGTAAAAAAAATGGGTATCAATTCTAAATAAATGTTCTTTTGATTTAACTA
The DNA here is from genome assembly GCA_036426205.1 of Ascaphus truei. Lineage (NCBI taxonomy): Eukaryota > Metazoa > Chordata > Amphibia > Anura > Ascaphidae > Ascaphus > Ascaphus truei. Next base: position 26,660 of record WSYH01002521.1, read on the forward strand.
TCTTGGTTATTGAACAATCTACAAAGGAGTTGGTGAAAATAAGGAAGGATATACAGGCTATTGAGGATAAGTGTGGAGACATGCTGACGGCCGATTCCAGTACCAATTGGCTGGAAAAAATACAAGCTACCATAGACACCTGTAAGGCTGGCCTTATTAAATACTAAAGGGATAAGCTAAAACAAGTGACCCTTGACTATATGGAAAGAAAGGTGTACACATGGCTTATGGGCCTTAATGACAACCCGCAGGGGATATTCACACTCTAGAAAAGCGGCTGTGGGTGGTCCTTGTTATAATACCAGTGACACCGATCTGTCAGATTCCCAAGATAACACTGCTAATACTGACCCTTTTTTAGGCCAGGCATCGACTACCCCAAAAAAAACCTTTACCCGATGCAGATGTTGGAGACCGATAAGATGGGGGGTGGGGTGGAAATCCAAGATTCCTGCCAAGCTCAACCAAAACCAGGGGGGACAGGGGGGGGGGCAGAAACAGTGATAGACAACATCTCACATGAGCTGTCGTCAGTAGAAATCTCAGACCTCAGTATGGGTCTTTCATATGTGCCCACTTACCAACAGAAACCCTTTGAGTGGGAAATAGATATGTTCAAACTTAATCGACGACTGAAGCTGAAGGATTACTTCAGCCATACAGATGACAGGTTGGAGTCTGGTAACGTGGATACGCATGGCGGTTGTACAAAAAAAAATTAAACCAAGCAGTACATTTGACCCACAGGTGGTAAACTCTAGTATATTCACCTTTATGGGTTTGCTGGAAAGGCACAAAAGACATGCGATCAAATGCTACAAGACTAGCTTTTACAATCTAACTAGAGAACAACACGGAGCATTGAAATCCCTTAGAGAAAACAGAAATATTATTGTCAAAGCTGCGGATAAGGGAGGAGCCATAGTGGTGATGGCATACAGAGATTACCGGGAGGAAATTATGTCACAGCTGAGTAATATGAATCAGTATAAGAAACTACCTGGTGACCCAACAGCTAACTATAAAAAAAGAAATTGATGCAGTCATCAGGATGAGCAACAATAATGGGTGGATCTCGTCGGATGACATCGCTGTGTTCCTCACTCAGGACTTTCCGGTAATTCCAGTGTTGTACACACTCCCTAAGGTACATAAATCCTTGTCAGCCCGCCTGGAAGACCTATCATTTCAGCGCGGGGCTCTCTTTGTCATTCCATCTCGCAGTATGTGGATTTCTTCCTCCAGCCTATTGTACAATTGATGACCTCGTATACCAAAGATACCACAGATTTCATCGGTAAATTGGCGAGAGTAGAACGAGATATGATGGACGTCTTGTTAGTGACATTAGGCGTGGCAAGTTTGTACACGAATATTCCGCACCGTGATGGAATTGAAGTTTTCAGGAACCAACTTGAGAGACATCCTGTGGAGATGGGACCACCCACGGAGTTTTTTGTTACACTTATTGAATTGATCCTGCATAAAAATTTCTTCAAGTTCGAAAGGTCATATTATTTACAACTGATGGGAACTGCGATGGGGTCCAATATGGCCCCATCGTATGCAAATCTCTATATGGATGCCTATGAGCAAACCCACCTCCTCAACGATGCACCACATGTGGAATGCATTCTACACTACAACAGATATATAGATGATATCTTTATGCTTTGGGAGGGGACGGAACAAGATCTGATGGAGTTTGTGGCACACATTAATGGGATACCATTGACCATCAGGTTCATGGAAAGTCACAGCACTAAAGAAATCAACTATTTGGATACAGTGGTTTTCTTGGATAATGGAAAGCTTGGAACACGGGTCTTCCATAAACCAACGGATAGAAATACCTTGTTGGACGCCAGAAGTCTTTTCACAGATTCCAGGAGGAGCATGAAGGGGGAAACAAAAAACACACAAAGAAAATCTAAGTGTAGAGGTACTTCAAATCAATGAATGTGATGTTGGAAAACTTGGCTCTATTGAAATGCCTACTTACAAACTGTAAGAAATAAATGAGCAATGTGCAGGGGGATGTTACTCTCTTCCCATCAAGTGGAATGTGAGGGAGTGTTTTCTTAGGCTGGCACTCTTAAGGCAGGTGGAATACAGCTCAGCAGGATACACAATAGGACAGGATCCCCATGGGAAAGACGAGGAAGAATACCATAGCACAGACCAGCTAAATGACAATGTGTTTATAGTTAAAAAATATAGATTTTGCACTTACAATAATGCAATTAAAAATGGGCTGATACACACAAGTGTAGATGAGGAATCATGCACCGAGCAGGCTCACCGTCCCTCCCGTCGGCATCTATCCGTCCTAGTTTGAACCGTAATTCACAACATGCAAGGAACAGGAGTTCCTGCTCCACTCCTCGTGGATGCGACGTGTGACATCACTTCCGAATCGGGTCTGGCGGCGTGTAGACAGCTCACGGCCTCTCTCCTCTCAGCTCCAAAGCAAAAGGAACCTCCCACTCTTCGCGTTTCGCCAGGGAATTCGGCTTCGTCAAGAGTGTGGAGTGCCCTCATTGATCCAAAATTATATATAGCCATATATATAGCCGAAGCAATAATACTATTGCTATACTAATACAAAAATACTAGCACATGTAACTAGTTGGTCTGATAATGAATTAAAGGGGTACATACATAGATAAACAGTGTACTAATGGATGGTGGAATGAACCATTAGGCTATAAGGAATCACTGAACTGAGGTGGATCAGCAAACATACATTCAAAAGTGGAACATAATGCAGACATAGAGGCAGTAAAGTATAAAGTATATGATTTGTAAAATAAAAGGATAATTTCCAAATAAAATTGGCTGTGGCCAGGAGACTGGTGGGATGACCCTAGGTATCTATCTAATACACATTTACATGAAATCTATGTGAAACCTACCCTAGACAAAGAATGAGGGATGTATATAACATGACAAATGAAACTGTGAATATTTATACAAACGGGTATAAAATCCTATCCAAACTTTAATAAAATGCATCAATTAATCACACTATATAAAATACAATCGGAACGTGAAGTGAAATTAATATCTATAGATGAAGTTACCTAGGAGAGCAGAAGGGGTTCATAATTTATTCTGTTTGCATTTCACATTGCACGAGTATTTTTATCTATTCACATTCGTGATATACATTTAATTATCTTCACTATTAAGTAAGGATCACTGACTACGTTTTTTTGCGCCTAATTTCACTTTGTACTAGGACGCCAGAAGTCATCATGTAGCTAAATTGAAAAAGGGTCTCCCATATTCCCAAATGCTGAGAACCAAGCGCATTACTAGCAACCCCCTGGAGGTGGACACTGCATTAGAGAAGATGGTGGATCGCTTCAGACAGAGGGTATGACAATTGAGAAGAAATAGAGCATACCCTTATTAAAGCCAGAAATAAGACCAGGGCGGAACTACTGACACTGGTTAATAAAGCACCGGACAGCGATCGATTTAATGTTGTCTCAACGTACAGTACATCCTCGAGGTTGATACAAAATAGTATCAGGAACAACTAGCATATTCTAACTAATGATAAAAAAATTGGAAAGAACTTTCAATCGCCACCTCTTTTCTGTTATAAGAGAGGACGTAGCGTGGGAGACACGCTAAATTCATCTGATCCTGTGGATAAATACTCAACTGGTGCTACATGGCTAAAGAAGACACCTGGAGTATACAAGTGCAAGGGGTGTGTTAATTGTCAATACCTTCTTTTAGGAAAAACTTTTGCACATCCACATAGTGGTATTTCCATTAAAATGTCACACTTTTTAAATTGTGAATCACGCTATGTAATGTATATTATTACATACCCATGCGGACTGCATTATGTGAGGAAGACCTCAAGAATGCTGAAGGAGCGGATTGCGATGCACAGGTCCTCCATAAGGATGGCACTTTTGGAGACCACTGACCAAGATGAGTTGAAACATCAACCAGTGGCTAGACACTTTAAAAATCTCAAACATAGTCTGGCTACGTTCCGGTGCATGCCGATAGCACAGGCGCATGTTTCAAGTAGGGGTGGCAACAGGAACAAATTGCTACTACAAATGGAAGCAAGACTTATTTATAGTCTGAACACTGTGACCCCGAAGGGTCTTAATGAGGACCTTCATTTGGGGTGTTTTCTGTAACTGTTTTTGAGTCATGTAGTTTTATATTTCTTTGCTTGACCTAATTGCATGCCCGGTGAACACATGGTGGCCTGTGGCGGTACCTTTTATCTGAGTTACCTTTCCTCCTATATCTCTACTTCTCTGTGTTTTACTCTGGGATATAAGGTGTGTTAATGTGATTAATGTGTGTATATATATATATATCAGAAACGGCGTGATTAAACTGTTTTTAGATTTCTTTATGTGTATATATGTATGTCCCTCTTGTGTTCACACTCCCTATTTCCTTTTGTGGCAGTACGGATGGTTAGTTTTTGTCCTATTGGTGTTAGAGTAGTTATTTTTCACTGGTTTGATGTTTGGGGTATTCACATATTGATATGGGGTGTCCTATACTGGAGTTGCTGTATATGTCAGTCTGTATGTATTTTTCCCTACAGATTGGCAATGTATAAGTTCTTTATTGTATGATACATATTGGATGTACTGTATTTATTGACTTGGTAGCAGGCTGTCATTATGGCTTCCATGATGCCACATTGGTTACAAGAAGTGTAGGGGTGGAGACACCATCTAGGGGATATAATGATATGCAAACAGGCTGCAGTGTTGCCCGGCTTGCTGTTATGCGCATGCGCGAGGTGTTGTTAGCTCCGGTCACAACGAGGGGTATTATCTGGTTGACTGCAGAATTAGGAGTCATACTGAGAGGCTGGATCCACTACACCATAGGAGGAGGAGCGCTTTGGGTGAGTGACGGTTAGTTATGATCTGCTGATCGGGTATTACTGCGGTGGCTGTGAGTCACTGAGTATGTACTTTGCACACATCGCATGCGCGGACCTCGCAGTGAGTGGTACACACGCTGGTTATGCAGGCAGACTGGTCAGATAGTATGAAGCCTATTCAGGCCCCCCCCTCAAGATGGCGACTTCTCCCTCAACACACCAGACAGGTGATTTTCGCAGGTTTTTAGCTTGTAGGTAATGCCTTACAGGTGTGTTTGTCACGTGTGGTGAGGGTATGTGTGTGTGTGTGTGTGTGTGTGTGTGTGTGTGTGTGTGTGTGTGTGTGTGTGTGTGTGTGTGTGTGTGTGTGTGTGTGTGTGTGTGTGTGTGTGTGTGTGTGTGTGTGTGTGTGTGTATATATATATATTCGCCATCCACGTACATAGCGCTTTACAGCAGTGACACATAATAGTAATAAGTGCGTCATACATACAAGTACACATTCAGTGGGAGGTGCTACGACGGCCATACGTCATGACGCCCGTGACGCAATGACGTCACACGTGTCATCACCCAATTTACATAGGGGTTGACCTTAGAGTGCACATGTGATTAGAATGGCCCAATAAGATGCGCAATCATTGTAACACAGGCCCTATGACGCTACCATGTTTACACATACTCATTTTCTTTCACAGCTGCTTGTAATTCTTGAATTTTTGGCGCGATTTTTATTGTTATGATCTTCACTGTAAATGCTAGCTCATTTCTCCCCTCACCACTCCCAGAAGAAGACAGTTTCCCGTCGAAACGCGTTGGAGTGGGAGTCTTGCTGAGGGGGGCCCCTATCTTTTTCCACCTGACATGGAGTTCTGACCTACCTTTCTGTATGTGACATCTACCTACTGAGCGGTGACGTATTTGGCATTCTGTTACCTCTATAACTTGTGTACCCACAACATGTAACCATTGCATCAAATTATATGGCATAATAATTTCATATGTGGTCACAAGATCTCAGTGCAGGTTGATTGTCACGCAGGTGTGCTTAGACAAAGCCACCTGTACATGTCTTGCCTTGGATCTTAATTTAGACCCTTGCCTCCAGGTCCACATTGTCTAGGTAGTTTTGAGCCCCCCTCACCTTTTAACTTTATCCCGTTTTATTCACTTTAATAAATTTCTTTTGTTACACTTCCATCTATGTCTGTGTGCTATTTAAAGGTTGCTTTTCCTCTGTTGTTTCCATATATATATATATTGTGTGTGTGTATATGTATGTAATATATATATATGTGTATATGTTGTGTGGTATATATATGTGTGTGTATATATATATATATACTAAGATATATAATTGTATGTATATGGTGTGTGTGTATATATATATATATATGTGTGTGTGTGTGTGTGTGTGTGTATACGTCGCCAACGTAGCGTGTCTGGTTGCATTGGCAACATGTCACGTTTCCATGCAAACGCGCCGCTGTGCGGCGTCATTTAATGCTGGAATTCCAGAGGAGCAAGGAGGCGGCTGACACAGGTGTGTGTGTATGTGTATATGTATGTATATATACAGTGTTCGACAAACCTATACATTTGCTCGCCCCGGGCGAGTGGATTTAACATCGTGGCGAGCTCCTATTGACCCAAGCAGCACACGTTTGGTACTAGGTGGTGAGTAGATTTTTTTGGTGATTTGTCGACCACTGTATGTGTGTGATATATATATATATATATATATATATATGTGTGTATATATATATATATATATATATATATGTGTGTGTGTGTGTGTGTGTGTATATACATAAAGAGAGAAAAGAAACCTAGTATATAAGCACTCTTCTTCACAACTAAATGTATAATGAATGTTTTAAAATACTTTATTTGTATCAATAAGTAACCAGGTATCCCTAACTATTAAGTATTCAGGCAATGACAGCCCGATGGGTACTGGATACCACTGAAGGCTAATGTGGCGGAATAAAGGTATTTTCCCCCAATGTGGTCTAGTAACTGGTCTCCTGTATGGAGATACTGCTTAGGTAAAAAAACAAACCCTTATGACATATATTCAGGGTAGGCTACCGACTGGCATAGTATTTACACAGTTAGATTCATATATTGAATCAAGCTTATGAGAGGGGGGGAGGGGGCAAGTTTAATATTGGGCTGTCTGAATCGGCGTACTACATACTGTACAGGGCATACAGGGTGGTGGAGCACTTAGTAGACAAGCCTCTACATCAAGAGGCACTGTTATCCTTGAGCCTCATGTGTCAATAACTGAGATCTAATTGATTTCAAGTATGGTAGGCAGTACGGTAAGTGAACTGATATTTCAGATGTTCCCCCCTCCTTGCCTCAGTTGGCAATAGTATAAGAAGTGATAACAGCTAGACTTTGTGTGATTACTGCGCAGGGATACCTGGTTACTTTTTAGTAAACAATATCACCTCATAGGCTAGTGGTGGTTTGGGGAAGAAACTCTCACATGGGTCTTTTTCTAGTGCTTTAGCTTAACCCTATTAATAGACACACCGCCAGGGAGGCTGCCAGCTGTCTCTATACTGATTACACATATAGCGGATGAATAAAGCATTTCATAGCTTACTATTACACATTTCAGATCCGCCTAAAAAGGGACAGAACAGTTTCTGAGCAGTGGCCCGGTGACGGCCTTAGTCCTATATTAATAGGCAGCTATACAATAGCATAAGGATCCCGAATATCTATTAGGGATCCCCATATGTTTCATCAACCTAACTTACCAGAGTTACGTTACAAATGACAGTCACGTACTGTTTGATATATATCTTATTTTAAACCCCATTTTTTTATTTATTGGTGCAATATAAAGTATTTAAAACTTCATTATACATTTAGTTGTGAAGAAGAGTGCTTATATACTAGGTTTCTTTTCTCTCTTTATGCTTCTTGTTCCTACCTAGTCAGCACCTCACACTGGTTCAAATTACTAAGCTGTTGCGGGGTGTTCTCTGTATGTGTTATATATATATATACAGTGGGTGGTGTGTGTGTGTGTGTGTGTGTGTGTGTGTGTGTGTGTGTGTGTGTGTGTGTGTGTGTGTGTGTATGTATAATATATATGAAAAAGGGGGAAAAGCGCACCCCCTAGTGCAATAATTTTTGTTCATTTGGTGGTATATTTTTATTCATCCTCAGATTTATGTGTTAGCGCTGTTTTCTTTTTCTTGATTGGTAAATATAGACAGTGTTCGACAAACCTATACATTTGCTCGCCCCGGGCGAGTGGATTTAACACCCGGGCGAGTAAATATTGGCCCAAGCAGCACACGTTTGGTTCTAGGTGGCGAGTAGATTTTTTTGTGTGGCGAGTAGATTTTTTGGTGATTTTGTCAACCACTAAATATAGAGATATATATATATATATATATTTACCAGAGTAGCCAGAACTGGTCCAGTGACAGAGAAACAGCACACAGTGGTATAGAAAAAACTGTATTAAAGATAACGTAGGACACCAAAACCAATGTTTCGTTCCTCAACAGGGACTTTCCTCAGGGTAGTGCAATGCGTGACTGTAAGTGACTCCTATAAGTACCCAAACCCAGTGTCTACCACCACCTGAAACAAACAGTGTAATTAGCCAAAAACGAAAATCTCAATGCACACAGCTGTAATGTCATGATCACTCAGGTCCGTATTTCCTGAACATCTCCATGGTAGTGGCACCAGTAGGTTAAGTCCCACCTCCTAGCTGGGATAGGACAAATGAAAGACATCTGTTTGGAGGCCCTACATAAAGCCCCTCCTCCTCCACAGTTAGTCTTGTATATCATAGCTGAAACATATAACACGTATATTAATACAGTCATGTCCTTGGGTCGAGTGCTTGGTGCGCACTGCCATGGAATATTACTTGGGAAAAGAAGATTGTGAAACTATTTTTTTCTATTTTTAAAACTTACACAATACATGCTGATAATTTAAGAACTGAATAATCTTTATACATAGACACATTCTTCCAATATTACAATTAATATGTATTGCAATTACATATATTAATCTGTCTTTAATTTTTTTTTAAATATATATATATTTATTTATTATTTTAGAGCAACTTTCCTGTGTTTTCTCTATCATTTTTTTCCTCTGTAAGTCCCCACCCTGTGAAATCAGTACGTCGTAACGCCAAGACTTTAAGGATGGAATCGGAGCCGGTGACAGAAGCACATAAGGAGGGAGAGCTTCCGCCACCCAAACCACATGAGGAAGAAAAGCCGCTGCCTGCTGCCGTCAGGGCTAAGATTGAGCGCAATAGACAAAGGGCATTGATGCTCAGACAGGCCAGACTGGCAAGCAGACCGTATCCCACTGCAGAAGGTGATTATTTACAGTGATCAAAGTGTGATAAGGCCAGTACGTTATGTATGTACAAAACTAGAGTACACCTATCCTTTCTTTTTAAATAAAAAATAATGTATTTTCACAACGGCTATCTTTCTATTATTAAAACAATATAGTACACGCCCTTCTAAAAAAATAGGGATGTTTGCGTTTAGATCACTACTTTATTTTTAAAGAGGCAGTCCAAGCGGCACTTAAACATTTTTGTTGTTTTTACATCGTTACATAGTAGATGAGGTTGAAGTTCAACCCATGCTAAATTTAGACAACAAATACTTTATCCTATATCTTTACTTATTTATTGATCCAGAGGAAGGCAAACAAAAAACCCCAGTGTCATATCATCCAATGATATCTCGTAAGGGGAAAAATAAATTCCTTCCTGACTCCAAGAATTGGCAATCGAATTAATCCCTGGATCAACATTCTTCCCATGTATACTTATTTGGTATATCCCTTTATACCTTTCCTTTCTAAAAAGATGTTCAACCTTTTTTTGAACAACTTTATTGTATCTGCCATCACAGTCTCCATGGGTAATGAATTCCACATTTTAACTGCCCTTACTGTAAAGAACCCTTTCCTTTGTTGCTTGTGAAATTTCCTTTCCTCCAACCTTAAGGGATGGCCCGAGTCCTTTGTACTGCCTGTGGGACGAATAGTTCTTTTGAAAGCTCCTTGTATTGCCCCCTAATATATTTGTATATAGTTATCATATCCCCACTTAGACGGCTCTTTTCTAATGTAAATACTGTAAATCTAATTTAGCTAGTGTCTCCTCATAAGTTAGATTGTCCATCCCCTTTATTAATTTGGTGGCTCTTCTCTGCACTCTCTCTAGTTCCATAATGTCTTTTCTTAGGATTGGTGCCCAAAATTATACTCCATATTCAAGGTGTGGTCTTACTAATGCTTTGTAAAGGGCATAATTATGTTTACTTCCCTTCCATCCATTGCCCGTTTGATGCAAGATAAGATCTTGTTTGCCTTTGTAGGTTCTGCATGACATTGGGCACTATTGCTAAGCCTGCTGTCTACAAGCACTCCTAAATCCTTCTCCATCAAGGATTCCCTCAATATATCTCCATTTAATTTGTAAGTCGCCTTTTTATTCTTGTATCCCAAATGCATAACCTTACATTTATCTGTATTAAACCTCATCTGCCATTTACCTGCCCACGTTTCCAGTCTCTCCAATTCCTTCTGAAGAGAAATTACACCCTGCTCTGATTCTATTACCTTACACAATTTAGTATCATCAGCAAAGATGGAGACTTTGCTCTCGATCCCAACCTCAGGGTCATTAATAAACAAGTTAAAAAGCAGGGGTCCCAGTACCGATCCCTGAGGTACTCCACTCACGACTTTAGCCCAACCTGAAAAAATTCCATTTATGACAACCCTCTGTTGTCTGTCCTTTAACCAGTTTTCAATCCAGGTGCATATATTATTACTGAGTCCAATTTTCTTTATTTTGTACACCAACCCCTTGTGTGAAACCGTATCAAAAGCCTTTGCAAAATCTAAGTAGACCACATCAACTGCATTACCCTGGTCTAAATTCCTACTTACCTCCTCAAAGAAACAAATAAGGTTAGTTTGGCAAGATCTATCCTTCATAAATCCATGCTGACTATTACTAATAATTTTGTTTTCCATAAGGTATTCCTGAATATTATCCCGTATTAAACCTTCAACTAGTTTCCCCACTATTAAAGTCAGGCTTACAGGTCTGTAATTCCCCAGTTGTGATCTAGCTCCCTTTTTAAATATAGGCACCACATCTGCTTGACGCCAATCTTGTGGTACTGAGCCTGTGGAAATGGAGTCCTTGAATATTAAATATAATGGTTTTGCTATTACTGAGCTTAAATCCTTGAGAACTCTTGGATGTATGCCATCGGGGCCAGGTGCCTTATTTACTTAAAATTTTTCAAGTCGCTTATGAAGTTCTTCCTCAGTTAACCAACTGTTCATCAATATGGAGGTTGTGTCTTCCTCCTGGGGCACTACTATTGAACTTGATTCTTCCCTGGTAAACACAGAGGCAAAGAATGTGTTTAATACCTCAGCTTTTACCTTATCTTCAATTATCTGCCTGCCCATCTCACACTGAAAGGGTCCTATATTTTCTTTTCTCATTTTTTTTGTTATTAAGGTACTTAAAGAACTTTTTAGGGTTGACCTTACTTTCTATTGCAATCCTTTTTTCATTATCCATTTTTGCTAATTTGATTGCCCTTTTGCAATTTTTGTTACATTCCTTATAATTCTGATACGATGTCTCTGTCCCTTCTGACTTAAAGAATCTAAACGCCTTCCTCTTCTTGTCCATATCCTCCCCTACCTGTTTATTTAGCCATATTGGTTTTGACTTATTTCTATTATACTTATTACCCAAGGGTATACACTGATAAGTGTGCTTTTCTAACAATGTTTTAAAGACTGCCCATTTATCTTCTATGTTTTTTCCCGCAAAAAACACCATCCCATTGTATTACTTGTAGATTAGACCTCAGTTTTTTAAAATCTGCCTTTCTAAAGTTTAAAGTCTTTGTTGAACCCAAGTAATCTGTTTTTTGATCATTTATTTCAAATGAGACCATGTTATGATCACTGTTACCCAAATGTTCCAGGACTTGAATATTTGTTATTACTTCTACATTGTTTGTTGTTTTAATATATGCAGCAGTCTTTGATTACCTTCATTGAAAACGAATTACCTAAGCTGCCGATCTATTAGTTCCCCTGTAATTTCAGGTCAGGTGACCCCCTGCTTCCCGAGGTGCAGGCCTCCATAAGGAGTGCCGCTATCTCCTGCAAGTTTAAATGTCCCGGTGACGGGACACAGGAGAATTAAACTTGTAGGAGATACCGGCACCCCATAATGGGTAGGGCCTGTACCTCGGCAAGAGTAAAGATTGTGTGTTCACGTAATGGTCGCCTTTCAGTTTCAATCAATTCTACTGTCTGTGTAATTCAGAAGCTACAATGTATCCTGATATTACGAAGGTAACATTGTCTATTGTTACAGTTTGCAGCTCAAACTGCTGGGAACATTTACAACAAATTATCACAAACAGGAAAGTGTTGCAAATATTTTGCCCGGCTTGGGATGTGTGCTATACCTGCTATAGAAATCAGGATGCTCAGTATATTAGAACTCATTAAAAATGTAATTTAGAGTTAACTAAAAAAATGCTGTAAGTATTATATGCTGTAATACTACAGAACTGATTTATTTTGAAGAAAAAAAAAAAAAAACATGTAGGGCTTTGTTTGGATTTCTCCTTTAAAATCCTTCACTATTGATTGTTTGTTTTACAGGGAAATACAGTGCAGAGAAAATAAATCAATAGTTATAATTATGAACATTGCAAGTATACGGAATTATGTTGTTGCATTTCTTTGCCAGGGATTTCTACTGTGAAAGCTCCTCCAAAGGTGGTAGACTCAGGGGGAGGCTTCTATATAGAAGAGGAGGAAGCTGAGGAGCAGCCAGCAGAAAATGTGGTCCACCAGCCAGGTAAAGTATCCCATCTATCGTAATAACACCTTATCCATTTTTCACTCCCAAGGGAAATGTACATGGGACGTTGTTTATTGTAATGATACTTGATCATTAATATGCTCTATTCTTTAAAGACTTACCTTGCCTTCCCTTTGATTTGACCCCTCCTATAAATGAATGCAACACTGTTTCTTGTGGAAGTAAAAATAAGGTCACATCTTTTATTTCTTTATCAACAATGAAAATAAACCAGCCAGCTCGCTTGTCCCTGTATGCAGATGACCCTGTACGTCCTGCAAGTTGTATGTGGGGAAACCCTTACGCCGCCTTCGCTGGTCTCCACTGCCGTGCTCGGGAAAGCTCCACACTAAGCCGCCTTTTTGGTAGCCTGAGCTTAACCACATAATTTGGCGTATGAGTAACTACTCGCAGCTCCAAAAATAGCAATGTGGGAACTCTCAGAAATTGGCAAAGAGACCCAAAATAATAACAATAAATGTATCTTGAATAGTACAATGCGGATCTACATCGGTAGCGTAGCAGGTAGGAAATTATAGGCAGATAGCATCGCGATATAATATTGATTAGGGAAACAAACTGGAGGAGAAAGATGGACAATATAAGAGAACTGCTGGAGAAAATGAAGCAAGCCTTAAACCGTGCCTCTAATATCCCAGCCTTTCAAATAGTTTTCAGTCCTGATTTCTGCATCCCATATTACCCAGAGATATGTAAATGAATACCTGAATCCCTTAGTCGTAGCCGTTGAGATCCCGCGTGCTGAAGCCGAAGATGTGACTGAGGCCTCAGACGTCTGGGAAGACTCCTGGCCAGTGTTCACTATCACGTTGCACGTGGATGTGCCCGTCCTCTGTCGGCGTTCTCCCGTGATGCGTCGCGAAGTGCCAGAGTACCTGCGCTACGGAAGTGCGTCACTCCAATCGTCAGATAGTAGAGGTAGGTGAGAAAATTGGTTGAACAGCAGGATCCAATGAAATAAGCACCGATCAACTCACCAGAGGTAGAAAAAATAAAAAAAAGTTTAATCGTTTACATCAGAGCTTTACAAAACTTTTCATATTGGTGACACACTTTTTAGACATGCATCATTTCGCGACACAGTAATTTTTTTTTTTAAACTTGAAGTTTTTATTCAGTATTACAAAAACATACAGAAATGTAACATACGTACAAGAAAAATTGTCGGGGAGGAGATAGTGGGGATTGGGTACAAAAGTAAAAAGGGAGGGAGGGGAGGGGGAAACAGCCATGTGGTGAAGTTATTATAGCAAATTGTACTTCAGTGTGACATAACATACTGCATTTTGATATTAAAATGGGGGGGTAAAAAGAGGAATAGCAAGTGAAAGAGCCGGGGTCAGATTCTGAATATAAATAACTCTGGGTAATCCGAAACAAGAGTGGGGGGTTTACCTTTCATAGACCAACTTAGCAATAAAATTATTAGTATATGTCGGGGGTAACAGCTGGAACTTCTTCTTGGGACACGGGGGGTGGAATTATATTTTTATAGACTGAGGGAGTTCTGGGCCATATTTCGGTTTCCTATATATATCCAGGGTAGCCAAACCTTCAGATAGTTGTCATGTGTATCATTCAGAAAACTTGTGAGCTTTTCCATCAAACATACAAACCATACTTTATTTCTAATTAGCGAGATTGATGGGATTTTATCTTGTTTCCAGAGACCTGCCAGGGCACAGCGTGCCGCTGTGATGATATGGGTTATTAACTTATTCTCTGCCCTAGTATGGCCCTGGAGTGGCTTATTTAATAAAAACAGCCAGGGATCCAGTGGGATATCCGTACCCATAATCTGGCGGATCCAGACTCTCACCTGCGCCCACAAAGCCTTTACATAGGGGCATGACCACCACATATGTAGAAATGAGGCTACTTCGCCAAAACCCTTAGGACATATAGGGGAGAAGCCTGGCACATACTTAGCTATATTGTGTATATATGGTGTATTGTACCAGCGGGTCATTACTTTATACGCGGTTTCCCTGTTGGTTGAGTAATTCAGTTTTACTAGCAAACCGGAGGTTAAACTAACCCCTTATAAGAGATACGGTTACATACATAAATTGTAATAACGAAACGTATGGGGACACACCATATATCATGAAAACCTTTCATTTATATTTTTAATAATATATGATTTGTAAGATGACCTACATTTCCAAGATTGTTGTCATTTATGAGTAATTTACACACTCTCAGACTCACTCTCACACACTCTCTCACACACTCTCTCACACACACTCACTCTCTTACACACACTCTTACACACACTCTTACACACACTCTTACACTCTCTTACACACATTCTCTCTCACACACACTCTCTCTCACACACACTCTCTCTCACACACACTCTCTCTCACACACACACACACGCAGGATCGGACACATGGGGGCCAATCGGAGCAGGGGGGGGAAATCGGACTGGGGGGGGCAAATCGGACCGGGGGGGGGAATTGGAGCTAAGGGAGGCATGGAGCTGTACTTAACTTTCGCTCCATGCAGAAAATGGCACCTCAGCTCGGATACAGATTGGCTGCGCGCCAACCAATCAGCTGGGGAGATTTTTATTTATTTATTAATTTTCCCCCAGCGCGTGCCTGTCACCCTGTGGTGACCAGTTTTGTCGAGGGGACGGTGCACGGCCCGGCAAACCCCCTCCCCTGTTGGCAGCCCTGACTGCCCACGCCCCCCCTAAATAATCCTGCCCCAGTTTGCTCACCGCTCAGAGGTTTCTCCCGCGACACACCTACACACTGCAGCCGACACACTAACGTGTCGCAACACACAGTTTGGAAAGCTCTGGTTCACATAATTTAAAAAGTAGAAGAGAAGAGGAGCACAGCTCACAGCGTCCACGAATGCAGAAAAATAAGGGCAACTCCAAACATGGAAAAAATATATATATTAGCCTTTAATGATCAGCTTGGCAACAGTACAGGACCACGCACCAACGCGTTTCATCAGGACATTCTCAAGGTGTAGGGAGAGACACAGTGACTTACTATTTATCTGAGAGAGCTTCGCGCCAATATTAGCTACCCGTGAAGTCATCATCATGCATCCCGAAACCCAGTCGCATTATTACTGCGCGATTCAGAACTGAGCTGCGCTCGTCACAGAAGAGGTTCACTGGGTGCCAGGATTGGCTGATAGAGAAAAAAACATATTGAATAGCAGTACATGTACTTTCCTGTTGTTTATAGGATGGAGGGTCTATTTATCCTCTTGGAACCTAATTTTGATATATGTTCTATGCGGTGGCTGTCACACATAGGGATCTTAGAGAACTTGCTCATATTATTCTTTGTTTATACCTTTTTGATTGTGTTGACATCCCTTGCATTTTACATACATTTTATTTATTTTTATATATTCTTTTTCTCTTTTAATATTGGTCCTTCTTTGGTTCCTGAGGTGTGTAGTAGTACTGTTTATTTGTCTCTCATATTTAGAGTAGTCATTACTTTATTTAATGTTTTGTTATGTCTTTTTGTACTGTTATTATTAAAGTTATGCTATTCAATATGTACTGGGATCTTTACTAATGGACACATCAAGTGCAGTATGTAGGATAAAAGATCCATAATGCATAATGAG
Source organism: Ascaphus truei (assembly GCA_036426205.1). Lineage (NCBI taxonomy): Eukaryota > Metazoa > Chordata > Amphibia > Anura > Ascaphidae > Ascaphus > Ascaphus truei. The sequence goes on from WSYH01002521.1 coordinate 43,090, forward strand.
TCCAAATGGTATATAGACCAACTATCCAAAATTTCATATCTAGCAAATGCTTTGCATACATATAAATTTGGATGATACTACAGGCATACCCCGCATTAACATACGTAATGGGACCGGAGCATGTATGTAAAGCGAAAATGTACTTATAGTGAAGCACTACCTTTTTCCCACTTATCGATGCATGTACTGTACTGCAATCGTTAAATACGTGCATAACTGATGTAAATAACACATGTGTAACAGGCTCTATAGTCTCCCCGCTTGCGCACAGCTTCGGTACAGGTAGGGAGCCGGTATTGCTGTTCAGGACGTGCTGAAAGGCGCATGCGTGAGCTGCCATTTGCCTATTGAGCGATATGTACTTACTCGCGAGTGTACTTAAAGTGAGTGTCCTTAAACCGGGGTATGCCTGTATATAAACAATAGATGCTTATCAAACATGGAAGACTTGTGACACATAGCAATAAATGGTTTCATATGGTTAAAATTGAAAGTAAAATGCCTTGCATGAAATAACAGAGGTAACAAGAGAGGAGAGGAAATACATGTGTAGAATATAGAGAATCAACAATATAGTGATTAAACAAGCAAGTTGTAAACAAGTCCTGTTGTAATTTGATGTAATCTAAGGTCCATTGCATAACTGTGATGACAAAGTTAATTCTGTATCCATAAGGATTCCACCTGTATACTGATGGAGATGTTATAACTAAACAACCATTGTCAGTAATGTCCTTGATAGAGAATAAGATTTTTTAACAAAACTGACAAAAGCTATATCATCCTCATCATGTCGAGAAAACACATGGATACAATAAATAAGCTATAGATTATTTAATATCTATCATGTAAATATTGACAGTATATGCATATTGGGTAATAGTACATCACTTTAATAATGAGAGTATTGTAAACTCTATAATACGAAGCTAAATGGAAATAACAAATGGTTATCTAGAATGGTAAATGAACAAGTCATATAAGACAAAAGAGAACAAAAGAGAACAAACGTGTAAGGACAGAACGCAGTATATTGGAGGAGAATAAAGAAAACATTTCTAAAGAATATATTCATAAAAAGTATTTTAAGTCCCATTGGGTATTGAGCCCGTTAGGGATCAGGGTGTTTAAAGAAAATATCCAATGGGCTTCTCTCCTATATAGTGCGTTCGTCCTATCACCTCTACGACAGTGGATATGAACGTGTTCAATGGCAATACATTTGAAGTTAGAAAGGGAACCATTCTGACACGCATCAAAATGTTTGGATACAGGATGCACATGGTCTCGTTTTAAAATGAGTCTCATGTGCTCCATTATCCGTATCTTGAACATAAGTGTGGTGAGACCAATGTACCTCTTGTTACAGCCGCATATAAGCATATAAACAACGATTTCTGAGTTGTAATTGATAAAAGTAGTTATATTGTGTGACCTGGTACTCTCCGCATCTGTAAATGTTTTTGATTTAAATATGTATGGACAAATTTTACATCGACTACAAAGATAGCAGCCTGTTAATTTAGGAAAAAACTCTCTCCTATTGCGAGTTATTTTACATCGACTACAAGGATAGCAGCCTGTTAGTTTTGGAAAGAATTCTCTCCTATTGCGAGTTTTATCAGTTTTGATTGCACTTGGAGAAATGATATTACCCAATGTTTGTAATTTTTTAAAGACAAACTTTGGATTTGTTGCTGTGATGTCTTTCAAAAGGGGGTCAGTGTTGAGAATACACTGGCGACACACTTTATTCGAGCACGGCTAGTCCCGCGAATTCGTTGTACCGCTCCTCTTGAAATTCTTGAATCAATAATGGACTGTACCTCGTATTCTTGTTGTCCTTGTATGATCCCTGGAGCAGGAATAGAAGAGGTCTGGAAACTGAGAACTTTGGAAGACAGGCTTTAAGAGAGATAAATGGAACACCGATGGAATCCTCATGGATGAATGGAGCTGGAGACGGTACGTAACCAGATTGATATTCTCCAGGATAGAGTATGGGCCCAAAAATCTTAGGGCCAATTTGAGAGTAGGTGTCTTGAGTCTGATATTCTTTGAAGAAAGCCACACTCTGTCTCCTGGTTTGAACTTGGGTACCTTGTGACGGTACCTATCCGCCTGGGACTTTTGTCTGCGAATCGCCTCCCCAAGAGTGCTTTGAATTTTCCTCCAAGATTCTTGCAGAGAATTTATTCAGTTGTCAGTCGCTGGGACCCAGGAAGAAGAAGTGATGGGTAGCCATGCAGGATGAAATCCGTAGTTAATAAAGAATGGGGATTCTCGTGTTGATTCTTTCCTTAGAGAATTGTGGGTGAATTCTGCCCAGGGAAGAAGATCAACCCAGTCGTCTTGGGCTTCGGAGATGAAGCACCGCAAGTACTGTTCCAGGGTTTGATTTGTCCTCTCGGTCTGACCGTTGGTCTGAGGGTGGTACCCAGATGAAAAATGTAAGGAAATGCCCATCCTCTTTGAAAAAGGTCGCTGTAGGAGGACGCGCACAGAGGTATGCAAGGGAGACTTGTTATGGTGAAATTAAATAAGGCTTTTATTGCGCCTGTTTCCTTAACATCAGAAAACCATCCAAACAAGGGGTCAAACAAAGCTTCTATTCACTTGGGAGTATGTCTAGTGAAACCTATGCAGTCCACAACTCCCTTTAGATTAGCATGTCTCCCAGCCCCAAACATATATCTTGATATGAGCAGATATACCAAAAGTCTTATAAAGGAAAGACTTATCTGTTTCTTGTAGTTGGAGGGAAAGTCTTCTCTGTTCCTGGGTTGTTGTCTTTTTCCTCAGGCGATATCAGGATTCAGGTTCAGAAGTGTTTTCCCCTGTGTCTTGCAAGCAGCTCTGCTGTTTCTTCTGGCAGGCTCAAGACATCTGTCCCCATGGTCAGTCTCACATGTTGTGAGACTCAGGAACAATCTCCCTTCCTGTCTCAAAGGGAGGTTTTTCTAAAGAACCTAATCAGCCAGGTGGTGTTGGTTAATTGACTATCAGCAGTTAACAACCACACTGCTGGATTAGAGGCACATTTCTTGAACAGGGATAACTCCCATGTTACATACCTCCCCTGTTTGTGGGAAGCTCGGGCTTGCCACGGCCAAAGCCCATCCTTCCACTCTCATTGTAGATATCTCTGTGACTTGAATCAGAGTGGATGGAGGAAGAGAACCCTCAGTCCCGATGGGATTGGAGCCCTTTCTCCAGTTTATTCGTGTCTCCTCCCGAAGGTGCTTGAGATCAGCACTCCTCAGTTGCTCGAGAAGGACTTTATCTAAGTATAGTCTTTTTGCTACGTGCGCGGTCATGAGATTTCCCTCGCGTCGGGTGCTCGTCTTATTGTAGGCCGACTGTATGCCAGCAGTTGCAGAGCGTTTAAAAACAGCCCTTTGGGTTTTCCGCTCTTGAAGCTGTCTCTGCACTTTTTCCACTCAATGGATTTGCTTCAGCCTCTTTGGGATTAAGTTGCAATTTCACATCCACTTCCAGAGAATGTTCCATCTTTTCAGCTTCATCAGCTAAGGATTCTTCTGGTTTTATTCAGCATGTGTACCTTCTTTTATTGCCTGTTGGGTGGCTGAAGGTTTTGCTAGTGCTTGTTTAGGTGGTTCAAATTTTGCAACCTTGTCTTTCAGACGAGCGGTATTCCCAGCTCTCAGTGTACCCTTATCTTCATGGGTTTTTGTGGTTGTGGGATACTGACACTTAGTCAGGGTCAATACTTGTCCTTGTAGAACTGTCATCTCATCCGCGATAGATCCCTGTTTTTTGAGTGCCCCTTGCAAGTCTCTTCTCAGGGAATTTATCTGCACACTTTGCTTTCTCTGAGCTGCATCTTGTCCTCTTTGTTGGGGCTATCAGGTATAATTTTCTTCCTGACCTCAGGAGGCGCTATTGCAGCTGTTGCCACTGTATTTGCTAGAACCCCCAATTATGGTAGTCCTACAGGTGGGCATATTTTGCTTGTAGAGGTCGTAGCTCTTACAGGCATCTCTGTAGACTTTTTCTTTCTCTTGGGTAAGTTTTACAATATCAGCAGTGCTGTGCACTCATTTTCTCTCATTAGGTATACGGGATGTGCAGTTGCTAGGTAAAAACTTCTATTTGCTTTACACCATTTACTTGCTAGCTATAATCTCTCATTAGGTATGCTGGATGTGCAGTTGCTAGGTAAAAACTTTTGTTTGATTTACACCATTTACTTGCTAGGTAAAATTCCTCTGCTTCAGCCAAATAATGTGGTTTTCTGCTTGAGTTCAGTCTCAACTTTGGGTATTAGGGCATTCACTCTTCACACTTTGGGATACCTTTTACACAGCTCAGCAATTCCTTTTTCCCCTGTAGGGCAATTTTACCCTCAGTACTTGTTTACTGAAAATTCCCCTGCTTCAGCACAGTCTTGCATCAATTTTCACACTTTTCTGCATATACTCCATTCACAGCTGGTAATCCTATGCGGTGTGGCCGCCTTTACTTGCAGAATCAGTACCGCTCGTGGGTCACCATCTGTATTCACTGCTTCAGCTAAACATTTGAAAACAACAAATGCCTATCCCTTTTAAGGGCTATCTTACTTCTTGAACCCTGACTACAGCTGGAAGGAAAAACCCCTATTTCAATGACCATATTACACTTTATTTGTGATAGGCAAATAAGGTTTACCTGATTCAGCACGGTCTCTCTCTCTCCTCTTAGAATCGGGGAAAAGAGTCCATCTGTGGTTTTGTAAGTTTCAGTGCAGTGTAGATTTCCTGCCTAGATATGTCCCTTTAACTCTGGATCTGCTGAATGAGATCCTTTGTTTATGTTGCTTAAGTTGTTTGTTGGGGAAAAGCACAAAAAAAAATTTCACCGGCAATCTCCGGGCCCCTTTTAACTTCAAGGACCACCTCTCGTCCCACTTCTGACGACCATATGTACTGTAGGAGGATGCGCACAGAGGTATGCAAGGGAGACTTGTTATGGTGAAATTAAATAAGGCTTTTATTGCGCCTGTTTCCTTAACATCAGAAAACCATCCAAACAAGGGGTCAAACAAAGCTTCTATTCACTTGGGAGTATGTCTAGTGAAACCTATGCAGTCCACAACCCCCTTTAGATTAGGATGTCTCCCAGCCCAAAACATATATCTTGATATGAGCAGATATACCAAAAGTCTTATAAAGGAAAGTCTTATCTGTTTCTTGTAGTTGGAGGGAAAGTCTTCTCTGTTCCTGGGTTGTTGCCTTTTTCCTCAGGCGATATCAGGATTCAGGTTCAGAAGTGTTTCCCCCTGTGTCTTGCAAGCAGCTCTGCTGTTTCTTCTAGCAGGCTCAAGACATCTGTCCCCATGGTCAGTCTCACAAGTTGTGAGACTCAAGAACAATCTCCCTTCCTGTCTCAAATGGAGGTTTTTCTAAAGAACCTAATCAGCCAGGTGGTGTTAGTTAATTGACTATCAGCAGTTAACCACCACACTGCTGGATTAGAGGCACATTTCCTGAACAGGGATAACTCCTCTGTTACAGTCGCCAAAACTTGGAAACGAATTGTGAACCTCGATCGGAGACTGTTTAAGGGTAATCAATGGATGCGAAAAATTTCTTTGGTGAAAATATCTGCTAGCGTGGCCGAGTTGGGAAGGCCTTTTAAAGGGATGAAATTAGATTGTTTAGAAAAACGGTTGACTATAACGAGGATGTTGTTCATTCCCTTGCAGGAAGATACTACACCAATAAAGTCCATGGACAAGTGACTCCAAGGGCGGTCCGGTATGGGCAGAAGTAAGAGTCCAGGTGGTTTGTTGCGAGAGCTCTTGTTGCACATGTGAAGCAAGACTTGACAAATAGTTCGGTGTCTTTTTGCATAGCGGGCCACCAAAATGTTCGTTTAATGAGATCGGTAGTTCTTTGGGTACCAAGATGCCCGGCCGATTTAGAGGAATGGCTCCATTCCAAAATGTTCTTGCAAAAACTTGGTGCCGCATACAAACAACTGTCCGGAACCTCTAGACCTTCCAGAATATGAGACTGGTTTGCCAAAATGTCATCCAGGACGTCGAAAGAGTTGGCGGACATGATGTATTTAGATGGGGGATGGTCTCTGATTGGCACTCTGGTTTGTCCTCAGCTATGAATTGGCGAGATAAGGCATCAGCTTTAAAAAAAATTCGACCCCGGAATAAAATAAATTATGTAATTAAATCATGAAAAAAAAGTGACCAGCGAGCATGGCGAGCTCCAAGACGACGGGCGCTCCCAATATACAGCAAGTTCTTATGGTCTGTGAGAACGGTGATTAGGTGTTCCATACCTTCCAGGAGGTGTCTCCATTCCTGTAGAGCAAGTTTTATTGCTAATAGCTCTCGATTACCAACGTCATAGTTCTGTTCTATGACGAAAATTAAAAAAAAAAAAACACAATGGTGTAGCTTGGTTTGTGGTAACTGTCTCTGAGATAATATGGCAGCGGCCCTACATCGGACGCATCTACTTCCAAGGTGAAGGCTAGTTTGGGATCTGGATGAATTAAGATGGGTGCGGAGATGAAGGTTCTTTTGAGAAGGTCAAAAGCCTGGACCGCTGCGGGTGGCCAGGAAGCTGCATCTGCCGCTTTCAAGGTTAAGGCTGTGATCGGGGCTACTGTGGTAGAAAAGTCTCAAATAAATCTACGATAATAGTTGGCGAATCCTAAGAAACACTGGATTACTTAGGGAGAAGTGGGTTGTTGCCAGTCCAGAACTGCTTTAAGCTTGGCAGGGTCCATAGCAAAACCAGAGTCCGAGATAATGTATTCTAGGAATGTCGTGGAAGTCTGGTGGAACTGGCATTTCTCTAATTTGGCATAAAGGTGATTTTCACGAAGACGAGATAAGACCAGTTTAATGCAATTGATATGTTCAGGAAGGGACTTAGAGAAGATTAGAATGTCGTCAAGGTAGACGATGACAAAAAGTTTCAGGAGATCCCGGAATATCTCATTCACAAATTTTTGGAACATGGCCGGGGTATTATACAGACCAAAGGGCATGACTAAATACTCGTAATGACCGTCTCGGGTATTGAAGGCCGTCTTCCACTCGTTGCCCTGCCTTATCCATACCATATTATATACACCACACAGATCTAGCTTAGAAAAGATAGTGGCTCCTTGGGGAAGATCAAAAAGCTCAGAGAAAAGGGGTAGCGGATAGCGGTTCTTTAGGGTGATTTTATTTAGCCCTCTATAGTCAATGCAAGGGCCAAGAGAACCATCTTTTTTCTTAACGAAGAAGAAAAACCCGGCTCCGGCTGGGGACGAGGAATTCTGAATGAAGCCTTTCTTTAAATTTTCTTGGATATATTCTGACATTTCTTTAATTTCAGGAAGCGACAGGGGGTAAGATTTACCTCTGGGCAAGACGGAACCGGGCAAGAGATCAATAGGACAGTTGAAAGGGTGATGAGGGGGAAGAACTTTGGATCGTACAGTATCGAACACATCCTTGAATAATGTACTCTTATCCTCCTTGGGAGTAATTAAACCGCAGATTTGTTGAATTGAGGTTACACAGGTCTCGGCGCAACGGGCACTCCACTGTATGGGTTCTTTATCGGTCCAGTCAAGTTGCCGATTGTGTTGTTGTAACCATGGCGGTCCTAGGATTACCTCAATGGATGGTGCATGAATGACATCCAGGGAAATCTCCTCCTGATGGCCATCCGTCGTTAGGAGGGTAATTTTGCTGGTTTCTAAGGAAATTAAGGTAGGTTGAAGTGGATGTCCGTTGATGGCCTCCAACCCGATGGGCATAGCTTTACGGATGAGAGGAATTGCGTTTCTTAGTGCAAAACTATGGTCAATAAAGTTGCCCCCGGGAACCGGAATCAATAAAGGCAGAGGTCGTGATCTGGAAATCGGCCCTTTTGAGAGAGAAAGGGAGCATAATCCGAAAAGGATGGATTTCTTGGGAAATATGGGAAGGAGTGATAGTGCCCAATGTGATTCACCGATACCTCATTGAGCGCTGGCATTTTCTGGTTTGAGCGGGCAGAGAAGGACTTGGTGCCCGGAGTGACCACAATAGTGACAGAGTCCATTGGTACGTCTGCGCTGCCTCTCCGAGAAGGATAACCGGTGGCTTCCCAGCTGCATGGGTTCCGGATCATCAGGAGGTGGCGGATCTGTAGGGGAAAAAGAAAAAGCCGGTGATCTGGCCGGGAGCGGCCGAGAGCGAGAACATTTGGCCTTCCACTCCTGAAGACGTTAATGCAGACAGCAATGAATTCCTCCAGATCAACAGGGCGCTCTTGAGCAGCCAGTTCATCCTTAATGGAGTCGGATAGGCCTTGCCAAAAGGCTGCGCCGTAACCTGGGGGCGGAGCCAGACTCTGTGATGTCCACAAGGTTCCTCCGTGAGCGTGTGCGCGTTGTGTAAACAGCGGGGTGGCGTGAGGCAGGAGGGAGTGCGCCACGGAGGACGTGTTCCCCGATTCCATACAGCTGCACACCATTACAGTCCATTACAACTGCACTCTGTGGTTCCATGATCTGGCTACGGCTAGTAGTATTATTAGTGTATAAGTGACTACTCCCAGCTCCAAGAATAGCAGTGTGGGAACTTTCAGAGATTAGCAAAGAGACCCAAAATAATAACAATAGATGTATCTTGAATAGTACAATATGGATCTACATCGGTAGCGTAGCAGGTAAAAAATCATAGGCAGATAACATCGCGATATAAAATTGATTGAGGGAAAAAAACTGGAGGGGAAAGATGGACAATGTAAGAGAACTGCTGGAGAAAATGAAGCAAGCCTTAGACTGTGCCTCTAATATCCCAGCCTTTCAAATCGTTCTCAGTACTGACTTCTGCATTCCATAATATCCAGAAATATGTAAATGAATACCTGAGTCCCTTAGTGATACTCCAATCGTCAGATAGTGAAGGTAGGTAAAAAAAAATGGTTGAACAGCAGAATCCAAAATAAATGAGCACCAATCAACTCACCAGAGGTAGAAAAAATAAAACATATATAGATGCGGAGAGCACCAGGTTACACAATATAACTACATTGATCAATTGCAACTCAGAATTCGTTGTCTATATGCTTATATGCGGTTGCAATAAGAGGTATATCGGTCTTACCACACGTATGTTCAAGATACGGATAATGGAGCACATGAGACTCATCTTAAAACGAGACCATGTGTATCCTGTATCCAAACATTTTGATGTGTGTCAGAATGGTTCCCTTGCTAACTTCAAATGTATTGACAATGAACATGTTCATTTCCACTGCCGTGGAGGTGATAGGACGAACCCACTATATAGCAGAGAAGCCCAATCAATTTTATATCGCGAGGTTACTGTATCTGCCTATGATTTTTTACCTGCTACGCTACCGATGTAGATCCATATTGTACTATTCAAGATACATCTATTGTTATTATTTTGGGTCTCTTTGCCAATCTCTGAGAGTTCCCACACTACTATTCTTGGAGCTGGGAGTAGTCACTTATACACTAACAGTACTTTTTGCTACTTTTTCTGCTCATTATAGCCAGCACCCAGACAGTATATATACTATACCAATTTCACTGTCTATATTCAACTCACCAGATATTTGTTCCTCCATATTTGCTACACACTATATGGAGGATCACAACACATCTTTTTAATTCCTTTTTGTCTTCATCTTACATTTTTTTATACAAAGAACTTTTTCAACTGTATTATCTGGCATAAACCACAATAAACAAAAATATTTCCACAGAAGAACAAAAAAGAGACAGATTCACAAAAAGGCAACAAGCCATCTAAATCCATTCTAAAGAGCAAAACAAGTTTAAACATTCTGACAAGAGAAATACAGACTCAGAAATAACAGACAACGAATCTACGACACATTGTGTCTCTTTCTCTGAATACGATTCTTTAGCATCATCAGCTGATGAAGCCAGCACCTCAGGAAAATCATATACAAGTCAGAGTTCATCTAGTAGACACCACACTTCGTCAAAAAACGGAGAAGGAAGGGACACAGAGCAGAATCACAATCCAGGAACAAATCCATCCAAAAAGGAGTCGCTATTGAAAATAGAAGATACTAACGGCATCAACATTTCAAAATATCAATTATCACAGGCAGAACTTAAAGTATTAGACCAGAACTGCGACATGCTATCTCTTCCCTCAAAAACAACACTGACATTGTGGTAAAAAATGCGGATAAAGGGGGAGCGGTCGTTATTCTGGATCGTACATACTACTGTGCTGAGGCGACTAGACAACTGAAGGATCGGCTGTCGTACATCTCATTGGACTCTGACACAACCAACTCCTTTCTCAGAGAGCTCTACGATCTGCTTGAAGAAGGTAAAATTCTCCAAGTCTTCTCTGTCAAAGAATATGACTATCTACACTGCACTCACCCTATCACTCCTGTTTTTCATCACCTTCCCAAAATTCACAAATCCCTTCATGCACCACCTGGACGTCCCATTGTATCCAGCATAGGGTCACTGGGTGAACACTTGTCCACTTACATTGATCACTATTTACAACCACTTGTTTATGCACTTCCTTCACACTTACAGGACACATCTCACCTTCTCACTTTATTTCAACATTACCTCTGGTCTCCCGATTTTTTATGGGTTACACTAGACGTATCTTCACTATACACCATCATTTCAAACTCGGATGGTCTCCAAGCTACCAGACATTTTCTGGAACGAGATTCACCTTTATCACAGGCACATATTTCCTTTATCCTTGACAGCATACATTTTTTACTTAATCATAATTATTTTTCATTTTCAGGGGCTTTCTATCTCCAAACATGTGGGACTGTCATGGGCACATGTTTCGCACCATCCTATGCGAATCTTTTCATGGGGTGGTGGGAAGAGTCCCATGTGTTTGGAGAAAAGAACCCTTATCGTCACCACATACACTTTTATCGTCGCTACATTGATGACTTACTGTTGATATGGAACGGTTCTGTTGAACAGCTGATGGCCTTTCTTGACTATGTCAACAGTAACTCACTCAATCTCACATTCACTTCACAACACCATTCACATCACATACACTATCTTGACCTCAGGCTATTCATAGGCCTAGACCAAATGGTTCATACGGATATATTCAGAAAAGAACACTCTAGAAATACCATTTTCCACGCACACAGTGCACACAGTGCACACAGTGCACACAGTCATACTCTATTCAGAGCTATACCATTTGGCCAATTTATATGTTTACGCCGAAACTGTTCCAACCTTGAAGATTATCATCTCAGAGCTACAGAGCTCACAGATCGTTCCCTTGCAAGAGGATATAATAAAAAAACACTAATTGAAGCCAATCAGAATGCTCTCAATCAAAATAGAAAGGAGTTATTGGATGGTGGTCAAGTCCGTTTGAAATTGACGAGAGCAAGACAAGATAAACCCATGTCTGACCTGGACCCTCCGTATTTTATAACTGCTTTCAGTAATCAGGCACATGCAATCAAACAAATTAAAAACAAACACTGGTCTATTCTCAACACTGACCCCCTTTTGAAAGACATCACAGCAACAAATCCAAAGTTTGTCTTTAAAAAATTACAAACATTGGGTAATATCATTTCTCCAAGTGCAATCAAAACTGATAAAACTCGCAATAGGAGAGAGTTCTTTCCAAAACTAACAGGCTGCTATCCTTGTAGTCGATGTAAAATTTGTCCATACATACTTAAATCTAAAACATTTACAGATGCGGGGAGCACCAGGTTACACAATATACTGTAACTACCTTTATCAATTGCAACTCAGAATTCGTTGTCTATATGCTTATATGCGGTTGCAATAAGAGGTACATCGGTCTTACCACACAGAATGGGGGGGGAGAGAGAGACAGAATGGGGGAGAGAGAGAGACAGAATGGGGGAGAGAGAGGCAGAATGGGGGAGAGAGAGAGAGACAGAATGGGGAGAGAGAGAGAGAGACAGAATGGGGAGAGAGAGAGAGGGAGACAGAGAGACAGAGAGAGACAGAGAATATGGGGGAGAGAGAGAATATGGGGGAGAAAAAGACACACACACAGAATGGGGGGGCAGGGGGGGACACACACACAGAGAGTGTCATGGAACAAGAATCACATCCCTGTTTCACCCTAAGCTTTTTAAAGGCGCATTAATTGAACAGGGATTACTCCCCTGTTACACCCCCCCTCTTTCCTTTGCAGCTTCTGCCTGTCAGTTCTTGTTTTCAGCTGCATGGAGTTTGCACACACATACTGTGTGATATGTAACAATGTTGCATTTATGGCCTCTGGGCATGTAATCAGTGAGCTGCTACTGCAGCCTCTGAGCTCCTCACCAGAATGGGCTAGTCTGCCCTCCCCCCTGTTTTGTTCACAGATAGTCTGTCCCAAGACTATTCCTTTTACCCACATTGCTCCTCACTTCCTTTTCCACCCTGGAGACAGTGAGTACAGCACCCTTCTCTGTTAATCTCCTATGGCAAGGCCATCTTTTTCTACCTGTTTCTAACTACAAATCACAACTACTCACCATCCACAAGAACCTGTATTCTGCTGCTTTTCCAATAAAGTGAAGGAAATATTCTAGGACTTGGAGTGATTTGGAAAGGAAGCTGAGTTAATGCTATCTGGGGCTATTCACACATCACACGTGACCCTGGCATCAGAATAGAGAGAGATAGAATGGGGGGAGAGAGAGACACACACACAGAATGGGGGGAGACACACACACACAGAGAATGGGGGGGGGGGAGAGAGAGACACACACACAGAATGGGGGAGAGAGAGAGACACACACAAACACAGAATGGGGGGAGAGAGAGACACACACACATACACAGAATGGGGGAGAGAGGGACACAAACAGATAATTGGGGGGGGAACTCGCAATAGGAGAGAGTTTTTTCCTAAATTAACAGGCTGCTATCCTTGTAGTCGATGTAAAATTTGTCCATACATACTTAAATCAAAAACATTTACAGATGCGGAGAGTACCAGGTCACACAATATAACTACTTTTATCAATTACAACTCAGAAATCGTTGTTTATATGCTTATACAGGCATACCCCACATTAACGTACGCAATGGGACCGAAGCATGTATGTAAAGTGAAAATGTACTCAAAGTGAAGCACTACCTTTTCCCCACTTATCGATGCATGTACTGTACTGCAATCGTCATGTACATGCATAACTGATGTAAATAACGCATGTGTAACAAGCTCTATAGTCTCCCGGCTTGCGCACAGCTTCGGTACAGGTAGGGAGCCGGTATTGCTGTTCAGGACGTGCTGACAGGAGCATGCGTGAACTGCCGTTTGCCTATTGGGCGATATGTACTTACTCGCGAGTGTACTTAAAGTGAGTGTCCTTAAACCGGGGTATGCCTGTATGCGGCTGTAACAAGAGGTACATTGGTCTCACCACACTTATGTTCAAGATATGGATAATGGAGCACATGAGACTCATTTTAAAACGAGACTATGTGCATCCTGTATCCAAACATTTTGATGCGTGTCAGAATGGTTCCCTTTCTAACTTCAAATGTATTGCCATTGAACACGTTCATATCCACTGTCGTGGAGGTGATAGGACGAACGCACTATATAGGAGAGAAGCCCATTGGATATTTTCTTTAAACACCCTGATCCCTAACGGGCTCAATACCCAATGGGACTTAAAATACTTTTTATGAATATATTCTTTAGAAATGTTTTCTTTATTCTCCTCCAATATACTGCGTTCTGTCCTTACACATTTGTTCTCTTTTGTTCTCTTTTGTCTCATATGACTTGTTCATTTACCATTCTAGATAACCATTTGTTATTTCCATTTAGCTTCGTATTATAAAGAGTTTACAATACTCTCATTATTAAAGTGATGTACTATTACCCAATATGCATATACTGTCAATATTTACATGATAGATATTAAATAATCTATAGCTTATTTATTGTAAGTATTGCATGCAACTAATATATATTTTTGAGTCTCTCTAGGCACAGGTTAAAGCTGAAAGTGCACCTACGCGAGACGGGTTAATGGTCAAGCATTTTCTACGCAAGCACGCTCTTCATGCCAGATAAAAAGGCCATTTAAATACTACTCATCACCAGCATTACAGTAAAAAAATTGCTTATCATCATGGATACACATCACGCACGTCAAAATAGTGCCAGCCTCGGCACAAACAGCTTATAAAGACAAAGACATAGTGCCTGCAAATTAGTGTTTTGATGGACACAATACTCTCTGACCACTAATCATCAAGAGAGAAAGGTCATAGGCAAAAAAAGTGCAGGCCTCAACACACGAACTTTGAACTTTTTATTTTTACAGGTTTTTATTATTTTTCAGTTACAATGTATGCTCCATTATGTTTGTGTAAATGGCGTCCCATAAGGATGACAAAATAGTATAAGGTATTATTTGTTTAACTCTGTTTATTTTGTTTGGATTTATAGGTTAATAGAATCTCCCTGCAGAATGACATGCCGGTGGGAGAATGTTTTATCAGTCAAACAAACGGTTATGTTAATTGCTCACAGGTAGAGTTGGAAACAGAAGAGAGACACCCAATACACAAGTGCTAAAAAGTAGTCTATGGGAAGAATAAGTTTCGGGGTATTTATTCCCAAATGTAGGAGTTGGGTTACTGTATGACAGGTTTACAGGGATATCCTCAATCATACAACCACAGACATTTACTCACTTAACCAAGAATGGGTTTAGTTTAAATTAATGGCTCTGCAGAATAAAATAGCTCTAGACTATATTTTAGCCTCAAAGGGAGGGGTATGTATGCGCCCTAGTTAAAGTGCAATGTTGTGTATTTATCCAGGATTCAGGAACCATTGGGACTTGGTGGTTGGATTGATTTGCTTCGAGCGAAGCTAGCGAATGTTTTTGTATGTGTGTCTGTCCTACTCATTGCTCTCTATGTGTTAAGTACAGCAAAACTCTGATCCAGAAGTGCGTTGCAACCCCCACCGACGCTATGCCTCTCTGCGGTGATGATGTCGCCAGTCCCCCAGAAGAAGAGACCAAAGAAGAAATCAACTAGGCTGATATAATGGCCGGAAAGGAAAGGAATGAAGTTATGCACATCTTGGACATCTTGGTCCAGCAGGACTATGAAATGGTTAACTGTTCTGTTCTTTAAATAGACTGTCTCTTAAGGATATGGGGAGACTGAGAAGACTGGATATGAGGAAGGTGGGAAGTCACCAAGGGCCGTGAGTCAACCACAAGGAAAGAATCACAAGTCAGCCATTTTGACCATAGCAGCCATCTTGGTCCGTTTTGCCATTCTGAGTAAATGCAGTATGAAAGATGCGTGCAAAAAGAATGTTTGTGCAGTCGCTCTTAGCAGAAATTAGCCCTCACCAATTCTCACAAATAGCTGACCTTTAAATTATGTGACATATTGAGACGTAAGCCATTTTTCTAATCTATAGAAATATTTAATGTTATATATATATATATATATGTCTCTATTGGTCACTACAAGGCTCTAAGTCATAGAGAGGAGTACCAAGTAAGGGTATTTGTTCTTTTAGAGAACAAAAAGGAGGAAATTGTTAGGACCAGTAGGACAGGCCAGAATCTGCACTTGAGTTAAGCATCCATTTTGTCTGTTCATAAACAGTTAAGATTCTGTAGTCAGCCTTTTGCTGAAATATAATTCTTAATGCACTCAGTTTCTGCCAAATTAAATTTCCTTTCTCCCTGCTTAGAATATTGCTAAGATACTTTTTGTATTGTCAGTTTCCTGCTCTTTTAGTTAGAATATAATAGACTGGTTCTATGAAAGAGGCAAAATAGTATAACTTAGTTGCTAGAGATTCAAGGTCTCTTTTGATAAGACAATGAATAAGCTATGTATTGTGACATTGCCTGGGAGAAACACATCCCAAGATCATGCCACTAATATGTCCTGCCCCTAAATCACACCTCTAATCAAAGCTATGCCCAAGACATACCCAGGTTACGCCTATGTTACGCCTCTAATCAATATCTTCTTTTTCTGGTATAAAAGTCATTACCCTATGAGTAATAAATTGAGACAAAGGATTTGAAACCTGGCTTGCGTTACGTTTCATTTCTTACGTATTCCCGGGCCTGTAAGTTCATCACAAATCGGAGATAACAAGTGGCAGCGCGTGAAAGCTTCCCGGGGGAGTCTGCTGCAAACGGTGCAGATGTGTGTAAATCCAGTCACAAGGCCTTCAGCTTTCTTGGCAGAGCAAAGGTTCTCTCAGTTCTGAAGCCTAGGCAAGGAAAAAGGTTTTCCTTCAGTTTATCCCACTCTGACACCAAACTGAAGGAAAACCTTTTTCCTTGCCTAGGCTTCAGAACTGAGAGCAACCTTTCCTCTGCCAAGAAAGCTAAAAGCCTTGTGACTGGATTTACACACATCTGCACCGTTTGCAGCAAACTAACTAAAAGAGCAGGAAACTGACAATACAAAAAGTATCTTAGCAATATCCTGAGCAGGGAGAAATGAAATGTAATTTGGCAGAAACTGAGTGCATTAGGAATTATATTTCAGCAAAAGGCTGACTACAGAATCTTAACTGGTTATGAACAGACAAAATGGATGCTTAACTCAAGTGCAGATTCTGGCCTGTCCTACTGGTCCTAACAATGTGTTTTCTCGACATGATGAGGATGATATAGCTTTTGTCAGTTTTGTTAAAAAATCTTATTCTCTATCAAGGACATTACTGACAATGGTTGTTTAGTTATAACATCTCCATCAGTATACAGGTGGAATCCTTATGGATACATTATTAACTTTGTCATCACAGTTATGCAATGGACCTTAGATTACATCACTAAACAGGACTTGTTTACAAATTGCTTGTTTAATCACTATATTGTTGATTCTCTATATTCTACACATGTATTTCCTCTCCTCTCTTGTTACCTCTGTTATTTCATGCAAGGCATTTTACTTTCAATTTTAAACATATGAAACCATTTATTACTATGTGGCACATGTCTTCCATGTTTGATAAGCATCTATTGTTTATATAGTATTGTAGGCGGATGCTCACAGAGGTATGCAAGGGAGACTGTTATGGTGAAATTAAATAAGGCTTTTATTGCGCCTGTTTCCTTAACATCAGGAAAACATCCAAACAAGGGGTAAACAAAGCTTCTATTCACTTGGGAGTATTTCTAGGGAAAACTATGCAGTCCACAACTCCCTTTAGATAAGCATGTCTCCCAGCCCCCAAACATATATCATGAAATGAGCAGATATAAAAAGTCTTATAAAGGAAAGTCTTATCTGTTCCTTGTGGTTTGGAGGGAAAATCTTCTCTGTTCCTGGTTGCTACCTTTTCTTCAGGGTTTGTCAGCATTCAGGTTTAGAAGTTTCCCCTGTGTCTTGAAAGCAGCACTGCTGTTTCTTCTGGCAGGCTCAAGACAAGTGTCCCCATGCTCAGTCTCACAAGTTGTGTGAGATTCAGGCACAATCTCCCTTCCTGTTTCAAGGGCAGGCTTTTCTAAGCAAACTAATCAGGCAGGTGGTGTTTGTTAATTGACTACAAGCAGTTAACCACCACACTGCTGGATTAGAGGCACTTTTTCTGAACAGGGATAACTCCCCAGTTACAAGTATCATCCAAATTTATATGTATGCAAATCATTTGCTAGATATGAAATTTTGGATAGTTGGTCTATATACCATTAGGACTCATTATGCATTATGGATCTTTTATCCTACATACTGTGCTTGATGTGTCCATTAGTAAAGATCCCAGTACATATTTAACAGCTGTACATTTCATTAATCCCTTTGCTTTTCATTTACATGGAGACTTGCGCACACCCAACGGTTAACACCATACGTTTTATTCACCTGTATATGTTTCAGGTGGGTTAGCATTCAGAGGAGGGGCTATATATACTTTGCATCATCTTGCCCCTATTACACTCCTTGAGAAAGGGCTACAGAGCCTGAAACGCGTGGGAGATTTGTCCGGTATTGTTTTCTTGTTTTTTAATTATGTAAACGATTAAACTTTTTTTTATTTTTTTTACCTCTGGTGAGTTGATCTTTATTATTTAATTGGATCCTGCTGTTCAACCAATTTTTTCACTTACCTCTTACATATTATTTGGCGCCCAACTTTCACACGACTTTGTTAGGTGTCCAGCCCAGCCACATAAGGCCGAGTCCATAGAAGGACAGGCCGCGCTGAGCCCCTGCATCCTCAATGAGGATGCCTTGAGAGGGGGCTCACGCGAGCGTCCGCAGGCGTGCGGAGGCGCTGGATTTTTCAGCCGACAGCCAAGCTGTTTTTCAGCGCACTGTCGGCTGAAAACATCCAATCAGCGCGGAGCAGCATCAACGTCACGGCGCCGTGACGTTGACATCGGTGCGTCGCGGGCGATTGGCCCAGCGACGTCACTGCCCCGCCTCCCTCAGTCTCCCTCCGCCTCTGATCGCGCCCGCTGGCTCGCCTGCATGGGCATGAAATCGCGCAGATTTCAGCAGGCGAGCGTCAGCGCGGCTCGGAACTCCTCACCCCTCAATGGCCCCAGCCTAAGTCTGCGCCTCCGTCCTGCCCAATCTCTTCTGGGGACTTCACCACCAGTTTGACCACATAAGTCTGCTCCTTCTGAGCATTTCCCGGCACTCTTAAAACTGGCTGGTGTAACAGTTCAGCCTAAGCTGTGACGAAAGACCTGGTGGCTGAAACTTAGATATTGGTTAGACAAAATGTAATGCATTGCTAGGGAATGGGAGGGTGGGAAAATGTAGAGCATTAGTAAATTTTGATTTGGGTCACGGGGTATATACATGCTAAGCCCAGCCCTCTTTTCTTTATACTCTAAGTATTGGTTGCTCTCCCCCCTTTGGCACGCGCGCCAACATTTGAATAACCTCATGGGGAGGGGGAAAAGGAGAGCCGACCGAAACTAAAAACTAGTGGGGCACTGCAGCCCTTATTGGGACATAGCCCCATTCCAGGGTATCTGCTGCCTCTTTTCACAAAGGAATTATGTTCAAAGTTCTAGGAGTCGTGTTGGTAATTTAGAAGTGCAAATTCTTTGTAGATTGAATTGTATTGTACAGAGTTTTGGTCTCCCAAAAAGGTATGATCATCTTCAAATACAGCAAGGCCCCGGTACCGAGAAGGGGGCCGCCATGTCTGCACATGCGCAGAACAAGCCAGTCCGAGGTTCTTCTCTTGAAGAAGAGAGGAGAACTCTCGAAAGCTTATGCTATGACATAAATAGTTAGTCCAATAAAAAAAGATAAAAAGATATCACCTACTACTGAGAACCATTTATTCTGCCTAATATATATATATATATATAGATTATATAAATATATATATATATATATATATATATATATAATATATATAATATATATATATATATAATAATATTTCCGTTAAATACCATAGGTAAGTATGACCAAGGAGATTCTCTCCAGGGGTATGAATGTCTGTCACACATGCATATAGGATATATTGGTACCTTAAATGGACACTACCTCAGTGCAGGGTGCTGTCTCTGGGTAACCTATTATGCTCTACACTAGGGTCATCAGATTATCACAAATGTATCATACGGCACAGTTAGATAAAGTCTCATGTTACCGTATGTGTATATAAATATATTTACAGGGACAACATAGCACATTATTAAGCATGTGGACTAAATAGGCTAAATTAGCTTCAGGAGCCCTCCGTGAGGGTAGTCATACGACCGTGTCTCAGCAGGCATGAATCGATATTACTTCCTGGTCTCTTCTCGTGACCATCATTGGCGTGACATCACATACCCCAATAATCTACAGTAAGGAATAAAAAATATATATAATGCTTTTTGAGACGTAAGTGTACAGAGTACATGTAATATACCTACAGGAATTAGAGCAGCTATCGTCCTCTTAGTTCTGATGCTAGCCTGCAAATAAGAAGTGCAGCACGACACCTTTGGATCCACAGTCTACAATTACCTGCACAGGTCAGCAAAGGTGAAAAAATGAAAAATTCTATATTTGG
Source organism: Ascaphus truei (assembly GCA_036426205.1). Taxonomy (NCBI): domain Eukaryota; kingdom Metazoa; phylum Chordata; class Amphibia; order Anura; family Ascaphidae; genus Ascaphus; species Ascaphus truei. The sequence goes on from WSYH01002521.1 coordinate 63,119, forward strand.
GATCTAGGCGTGTCACCATCCTACTCAGGTGGCATTTTTTTTTCTTTTGCAGAAGTTGTAAAGGTGATCAAAAATGAGCACGTTTTGTACATATCTGCGTAATAATAAAATTATATTTTCACCATGCAAATTTTTAAACAACCTTTACACAAACGTTGCACAGTTGCAGTTACTAATTCCTAAGGATCTTTCACTTTTTTTAATGTTAATCCAGGGGTGCACAAACTTTTCAGTCAACGCCCCCCTGTCTACTCGCTACCCCTGCTTGCGCCCCCCCCCCCTTACCTTGGCTCTGGCATCAAATGATGCCGCGGGGTCATGTGACGTTGCGTTGCCATGGCGATGCGTTGCCCGAAGCCGTGTGAGACAAGGTAAGGGAACTTACAATGGCCTTGCACGTGATTCCCGGCATTTCATTTAAATGCTTCGGGCAAGAGTGCTGGGCCTCTGTAAGCACTGCGCGCGCCGCCCCCCCCCACGCCTCCCTAAAAATCTCACACCCCCAGTTTGCACACCCCTGTCGTAGGAAGGAAGATACAATATATGCACAGGCACAGATACTGCTACATTTTGACTCTTAGATTTCTCGATCAACAGGGCCTGTGCTTGAGTTTGATTATCTCATTTGTGAGGAGTGTGGCAAAGAGTTCATGGATTCTTACTTGAGCAATCACTTTAACCTAGATGTGTGCGACAACTGCAGGTAATTCACACCATCCAGAAAATAGCGTTATTTGCCTTTATGATGCAAAATTTAGGCTATTTATTTTTGGAAAGATAAATTAATTTTATTGTGGAACAATGTAACTTTTATATTACATGTTAATAGGACTTTTATTTATACAGTGGGTAATGTGTGTGGTTTTTTTTTATCAGAACTGAGAAATCATTGAAGAATAACTTTGCTATTTTTAGCTCCAGTGCCAGTTCCCAGATAAAACACATTTTTATCCAGCGTGTATGATATAGGGCTTTTTATTTCGGGAAATCAGTGGGTGATGTAGTTGTACATATTGTGTTAAAGTGCCAATTTTTTGGTTAGTATAGTTAGTAAAAAAAAAATCTGAACTTGAGACCCTTGAAGATTAACTTTGATATTTTAGCTTGAAGGCGGACCCAAAAAAAAAAATATACGCAAGAAAAAGTCTGGGAGAGACAATCTGGACAATGGTTCAGCCTCACTCAGACAGTCCAATAGAAAACTACAACAGTCAAGGAACATGGCGTTGCAGCTTTCTTTTGGTTGATACTGGTAGGCAAAGTTTTTTGTATCACTTTTTTTTTAAATTATTATATACTGCCAAATAGTTGCAAATATCTTGGCAATTGGGGGCTTTAATAGTGCGTTTCAATTCCCCAGTTTAGATTTAAAAAATAATGAAGTGGGTAGGTCTGCTGCTTTAAAATTGATTAAAATATTGCACACACAAAAACATCAGTCAGCTATTTTACTACATATGATTTGTAAATTCATTATAAATTTAAAGTAAAGAGGGAAATAAGAAATTTACAAACATTTTTGGGGGAAAAACTATTAGCAGCCAGTCAAGATTTCTCTCTCTGTAGAGAACCTATGCAGTCCTACACAACAGTAAATAGTTTTAAGATGTTTATTTTTCTTTGCACCTGCTAGATACACAGAAGAAAAACACAAACTCATAACAAGGAGTGAAGCCAAGCAGGAGTATCTGCTGAAAGACTGTGACCTTGATCAACGGGAACCTGTACTGAAGTTCATTTTGAAGAAGAACCCACACAATTCTCGTTGGGGAGACATGAAGCTTTATTTAAAGCAGCAGGTATAATGAAAACGGAAATTACAATTAATTAAATAGCGTAGTGTGTTCATACATTCTTTTTCAATAAGAAAAAACAAGAGCTAAAAAAAAACAATGTGAAAAAGGAAAAAATGGTTGCGGTACTTTAAGCATTTGGTCTATCAAGGGCTCCTACTCGGACCACCACTGGGTAAATGCAGTACAAAAAAAGTAGTAATTCCAAGCAAAATATGACATAAAAAAATGTGTTCTTTCTATATCAAGAACATATGCATATTTTTATTTTTAAAAGTTACTTGGCTCCAATGTCCTCAACAAAGCAGGACAGGGGGTAGGAGTGTTTACCATCTAAAGGAGGGCTGCTAAGCCCGGAATGGGACAATTGGTCGTGGCCATTTCGCAACAACCAAATGACTGCTGGCGTTTGGCCGCAGAGCGACCCTCCACCGCTTGAACCTCCGCTACCAGCTGCTTCTATAAGAAGTAAGTTTTAGCGGTTAGGGTATGTGGTTAACTGTAGAGGTTTTAGTGGTTATGATGGGGGCGGGGGGGGGGGGGTTTAGGGTAAGGGCTTAGAGCAGTGTTTTGGGGGTTAATGAACCCTATGTGAAATTCTGAGGAACCCCAACCCTCTCTAATAGCATGTCTGAGATCAGATGCATTGTACATGTTTCTGTATTTGGTACAATTTTTAAATGATATGAAAACTGCATGAAGTCCTTTAGGGATGCCTGGGGTATCCATGGGTTCCTAGGAACCCCTGTTGAAAAACACTGGCTTAGAGTAAGGGGTTTTAGGCTAACTGGTTAAGGTTATTTGGGTAGGGGTAGCATTAAGATTAAGGGTTTTTAGCGTAAGGGTTAGGCACTTCCCTTAACGGCGACAGGTCCTGGCTGCGTGGCGAGTTGTGGCACAACACTGGTGGTCATTTGATCGCGGACGTTCTAGATGGCTAAGCCAAAAACTTATGGGACTCATGTTGACACTGCGATAGTAGCCCGCTTACCCCCCTGCTCTGCAGAGGACATGGGAGTGTTGATTAACACACATTCCCAGCTAGCTCAAACTCCCACACCCACCACATCATGAATATATATTTATGTCAAAAAGAGTGCTACTGGGCGTGGCAAATGTATACAACAAAAAACAGTGGTGCCCAATGCTACATCCAATTGACCAAACATATAAAGTAATAAGTATAAAGTTTGAATACTTCAATAATAATAATATTTACTTGGTTATTTAGTTAAACCCTTTGGGTTTAACTAAACGAGAGTGTTGCCTGGTATTACTTCTTTTTCATTCATGCTTAAAGCATCAACCCATTTATTTGATATTATTTGCCAAAACTCAGGTACTTTGGCAGCTCCTGCCTTCTTACTTTCCCAGGAACTATTCTCCCATGATTTTTCAGCTCACCTGGGAAGGAAAAATGTCCATGGCCACTACCCATTTTTTTGCATTAGGTGTTTACCAGTGCATACTGTACCTCCTGGCCAGAGCTGCTCCCAGTGGTAAGAGTACCACATTTCTGTTAAGCACAAATACACATTTCAGAGAGGCTGCTTTAAAGTAGATGAACCCAGTCTAATATTTAGTGGCAGTGGCCCTAAGAAACCAAACATTTCTATAAATCATAAGATCATTGAACAGGAACACTATTTTTAAATACTCTGGTAAAAGTACAGTAAAATGAAGATGGTTGCTGTGTCATGCTCTGGTGGTATTGCAGCTTTCCATTGACCTGTGGGAGTGAGGCTTGGATGGTAGCCATATTAGATTCCAAACGTGGATAAGAAACAGTGTCACATAAAGAGGTAAATATCTTGAGAACTAAGGGGTCCATGTAGCTAAGAGTAGCATGATTTCATCTCCATGGGACCCCCATGGTTACAATTCTGTAAAAAATAAAATGGGGATTGATGCTTTAAACGTACTGTTGCATTTATTTTCTTAAATAGATAATTAAACGCTCTTTAGACGTGTGGGGCACAGAAGAAGCCCTTCAAGATGCAAAGGAAGAAAGACAAGATAACAAAGACAAGATGAAACAGAAAAAATTTGATAAAAAAGTCAAAGGTAAAACCAGTTGTTCAATACTTTACAATGGGCTTTTTTTTCTTTTAAACATTTGTTTTCCAACACATTTCAAAAGTTGTGGTTTAGGCCTTAACATATGTACAGTACCACTTTTAATTCAATTTAATGTCAGAGGGGTCTGAAAGAATTGGCGATTCTCAAACTTGCAATTGGGTGTTTTTGTCATATTTTATTCAGAGATTCCATAATCTAGTACAGTGTAAGAGGGGTTAAGGCTGCACTCCACAAAAAAAAGAGAAAGATGCATACAATTTACCGGTGCTGCTGGTTCAAGGAAGTACCTGCCGTAAACTCCAAAGTACACTGAGGATAAGAAGGGATCCAGCGCTCCACGGATTTCTGAATAAGAAAGATTTATTGTGCCACACAACGTTTCGACCTTATGGTCTTTATCAAGTGACTAGGCATACATAAGTCAGGATCTACCCAGTATATATATCCATGACCACTACCCATATACAGGTGAATAACAAGTGAAAAAACAAGTGAACATTACCCCCAGCTGACCGCAATTCGCCTCCCCTGATCAGTCCTTTGCTCATACAGTGTCCATACAATGCTCAAACGTTCGTGAATGTCTACTTCCGCTCTTTCTCTTCTCTTCGTTTTTTGCGTTTCCAGTGACGCCATCACTTGCGTTCCAGCATCATCTCCCTCTCTCCATTGGTCAGGTTGCTGACGTCAGTCACCTCAGTCTGATTGGTTATCCTCTTTCCTCATCCGTAGGTAGTGATTCTCTCATCCACATGTTCTTTCTTCTTTCTTTTGCTGCGCTGCGGTGTTTAAGATCTGCTTGTACATCTGTCGTCCTGTTCTGTTTGCTGCAATCTTTTTCATAGTAAACCTGTATAGTGAGCATATTTCCATGAGTATCAGTTAAATGTCTGTACTTATTCTATGGAAAAAAATCATTGTATGTGATCAGGGGTGGTAACTTTAGTGTTAAAAAGTGCCACAAAGATGTAAATTTTAAAACAACATTTATAAAATGTACTTATGAAGTGCCTGCCAATCTGTTCTGTAACTTACTCCACTTTTAGGCTTTCCACCAACAGCAGCCTGCCACTAAGTACATCGATCTCCTATTAAAGAAAGCGTTATATGATATATAGTCATTGAGCCCTTTTGGTATACTGTATCTAATGTGTAAGTCCAGTATGATCACGCGGTAATAATAGTGTATTTATATCAATGCCCGTGGCCTTTCTTTTATGTGTTCAATCCCCATTAACGCAGGGAAGAAACCAGGTGTTTGAAACTCTACACAATGATCATAAAAACAGTATTCCTCAAGTTATTGTTATATTCTGCTTTTTTGTGTTCAATAATCTGTTTTTAGACGTCCTTCTGGTTTACCCACTTAAAAGTCCACAAGGGCTTTTGATATATATGACTTGTGTGTGGTGCAGGTGATCCGTTTCTTAATTTTAAATTTTTGCACCACTTCTTGGGTGACAAAGAAGACACCTGTCCATCAGGCTATACATAACTGAACAATTAAAACACTAAAAACAGCCTGGTTTAGGGTCACTGGAAAGTGTGTTTCCTATTATAGTGTTCTGTCGGTCTGCTTTAATAGAATATCCTTGATATTTTCTCCTCTCTGGTAGGCCAAATCTAGGTGTTTCTTTGCATATTTACCTATATCAGATCTGCTGTAGATTTTCAGTGTCTAGTATTGTTTGTTTACAAATCTACTTTCGGTTTTAACAATGCATCTGATCTCCAGATTGGTTTACAAACCGCAAGTAGATTTGTAAACAAACAATACTAAGACACTGGAAAATCTTACAAGCAGATCTGATATTAGGTCAATATGTAAGAAACACCTAGATTTGCCTACCAGAGAGGAGAAAATATGCAAGGTTATTCTTTATAAGGCACCCGACCAAGAACACTATTGGAACACACTTTCTCAGTGACCCAACCAGGCTGTTTTTAAGTGTTTTAATTGTTCAGTATGTAATAGCCTGATGACAGGTGATTCCTTTTGTCACCCAAGAAAGTGGTGCAAATTTAAAATTAGAAACGGATCACCGGCACCACACCACACATCATATATATTATCAAAGGCCCTTGTGGACTTTTTATATGTGGGTAAACCAGTAGGAGTCTTAAAAACAAGATTTATTGAACACAAAAGAATTAACAATAAATCTGAGAATACTGTTTTTTTGATCATGTGTAGAGTTTCAACACCTCGGGTTTCTTCCCTGCGTTTAAGGGATTGAAACATAAAAGAAAGGCCACGGGGCATTGAGTATAAATACATCTTTATTTACAGCGTGTGTGATATACTTGGACTTACACATGAGATACAGTATATCCAAAGAGGCTCAATGACTATATATCATATAACGCTTTCTTAATAGGAAATAGATGTTTCTTAGGTGGATGGCTGCTGTTGGTGGAAAGCCTAATAGTGAGTAAGTTACGAACCGACCTGTGCAGGCACTTATAATTTTTTTATTAAATGTTGTTTTAAACTTACATCTTTGTGTGCACTTTTAACACTAAAAGTTACCACCCCTGAGCACATACAATGATTTTTTCATAAGAATAAGTACAGACATTTAACTGATACTCATGGAATATGCTCCAATACAGGTTTTTACTATGAAAAGATGCAGCAACAGAACCAGGACGACAGATGTACTAAGCAGAATCTTTTAAAACCGCAGCGCAGCACAAGAAAGAAAGAAAGAACATGTGATGAAGAATCACTACCTACAGGATGAGGAAAAGAGATAACCACAGACTGAGGTGACTGACGTCAGACTGACCCATGAGCGAAGGGAGACGATGCTGGAACGCAAGTGATGGCGTCACTGGAACGCAAAAACCGGAAGAGGAAGAGAAAACCGGATATACATTCCAACTGTTTGAGCATTGTTAATGGACACTGTATGAGCAAAGGACTGATCAGGGGAGGCGAATTGGGGTCAGCTGGGGGTAATGTTCACTTGTTTTTTCACTTGTTATTCACCTGTATATGGGTAATGGTCATGGATATATATACTGGGTAGATCCTGACTTATGTATGCCTAGTCACTTCATAAAGACCATAATCTAGTACAGTACATACATGTAAAGGTTCTGACCAAGGATATCCTGGGACCTATAAGAAGTTCAATGAGTCACCACCTTCCTGTCAAACTAGCAATACAGGGTTTCAGAGCTCCTTTTTATTAGGAATAATACATAATACACTAGAATATCGTTAAACATGATTTAGATTGGCCAATTGTATGCTCCAAGAGTCCTTCAAAAGATGTAGTTGTATATAAGCTTTTGAAAAATCAATAAGGGCCGTGTTTACTAAGCGATGCTAAACCATAAGATTTTTTTTTTTATGGCCCTTCCAGTTGCCTTACTGTTGAGGATTTAAAAAAAAACAAAAAAAACCCACAAGTCTCTTCTTTTAGATGGTTTTTATAGAACATGTGCAGATGCTTGGGGGCGTTTTTATGTACAACTGCTGTACATCTATGAATTCTCTTGTTGGTTCTTTCAAAGGTATCACAATTTGCAACTGACCTTCTGTTTTCTAGGGCCAACATTTCTAGACTACTGTTTTTAAAGCTCTTAAGGAAATGGTGTTGGTGATCTAAAACTGATCAGTAAACATTTTAGGAAGTTCTACTACTGATTAGCATCTGGTCAGAGTGCCACTAAAAAAGTAGTGTTAATATGATCTGAACTCTTCAGAACTAATTTTAGAAAATTGTATAAAATATTTGTAAAGAAAATGGCTATTTTGAAAAGTCTCTCCCTTGTTTCAGTTTTTAGAAGTGTAGTTTGTAAAAATCAGTGATAGTCCAAGTAAAAAAAAAAAAAAAGTGTATGTGTTTGAGTTTAAAGAAAAAAAGGCACCAAACACAGATTTAACTCGGTATCTCTAGCATTTCTTTACTTTAGACCTACTTGGCCCCTTTAACATTGGTTTGGTCTGAAAATCAATACCCTCGGGCATTGTGATGTTAAATACAACTGTTAATGGACTGATTAAAAAGGAGCTTTAACTCAGTATTTAAGCCTATCCCTGTCTCACAGGGGGTAACTAAAACAGAAAAATACTTTTTCCTTTCCACTCTGCACATTTTTGTTCTAGAACTGCGGCGTGCTGTCAGGAGCAGCTTATGGAAAAAAGAAGCCATTGGTCACAAGCACGAGTATGGTCCAGAAGAAAACGTTGAAGAAGATATGTACAAAAAGACATGCACAACATGTGGCTATGAACTGGCTTATGAAAAAATGTGATGTGTTTTTTTTTTTTTTTTTACATTTATAAATTTATAATAAATTATCTAGCAGCACTTGAATATAAATATCATGTGTTGACATGTGCTTTATGGAAGTACTGGTTTCTCTGGATGAGCCTAACGAGGCTGGCCCAGCAGTTTTTCCCCTGGCCGGCCAGATATATCCCGCTGAGATGGCACATCCAATGTCTGGAGACAGACGAAAGCTCTGCTTTTTTAGGACTTGCATCTCCCAGAGATAAGGGCCGACCATCCCCCCTCTCACCTCTTTCCACACCCACCTCTTGTCGGGCAAAATCTTGTTTTTCTGGACATGCAGGCTGAATAAGGAAATATCAGCATGTACATTTTTATACTTTAAAACAGTACATCTCAGGAATAAAGAATGCAGGGTATGCAAGAGGCTACAACATACATTTAAACAGGGTAGCTCCAGAATCTTTGGGCCGGATGAGCCACAGCGAGAGACCGGCAGGCGGCAGAGACCAGGCTTAACCTTTTAATATTCTGGTCCCTGGGACCCTTTCTGCACAATTTGGTTTATGGAAAGACTAGTTTCTTTGGATGAGCAGGACTTGCGATTGCTCCTTCAATTCCAGTAAAAGTCCTGCCATCCATTCCTTTAAAAAGCTCTGACCTCCCTTTTTTTATTTTTTATTTAACAGCTTAAACCGCAGAATTTTCAGTTACAGGGACCCCCTAGTTCCCAAGTTACTGGTGAAGTTATTGGTATAATTTACGGGTTTTAAAAGGGAATTTAAATGGCCATCTAATAAGAATCGCAAAACACACAAAATCCACGGGGAGCATGGGGAGGAAACAAAAATAAATTTAAGTGCAGCAAAAAAAGGCAACGTGGAAAAAAGCCTTCAAATGACTTGGCTCTAATGAATTAACTACTTACAAGATGTAAGAGTCAAATAGGCAGGGTTGACTCAAACAGTCACAGGTAAGTGGATGATGCAGTTGTCATCAGAGTGGATCGGGTCCCCAGGATCACGTACGCCAATGTTGAGAGAAAAACTGGCATAGCACAGATCACTCGAGATAAAATAGCTTTATAACAATAAAATATTATACTCACATTCTAACAATAAAATACGGGCATATCACACTGCATTAGTGTAGGAAGATTTTAGCCAGCTGGCTCACCGTCCTGCAACGTTCCCCCACTCCTCCGCCTCAGCCCCCGGTCAGCTGTTACACTGCTCCGACTGGCGTCTGACGTCACTTCTGGGTTCGTCGCGCGGTGAGTGCTGGATCTTCCTGCAACTTCTCTGCTGTATGCTCCGGTCTGAATGAAAACTCCCACTCTACGCGTTTCAAAAGCAACTGCTTTCTTCCTCAGGAGTGTGGAGCCTTGTGACACATTGCATGCTTTTATATCTTGGTGATCTGATTAATCCGGACATCACTTGTGAAAACCACTACAGGCAGTATCACACCACCTTTTACACTTTCCGCACACACATCAGATAGCCATACAGAGATAGCGCCCGGGTTACCTACGTCAAACCAAAGACAAACAAGGCAGACTATTGTCTCGGGGATAGATGGGATCCCTACAACAAAATTTGTCCATGTAAATCGACAGATTTTTACCAAAAATGAAAAATATTGTATTCACAAAGAACAACTATCTGGAGAGACATTATGGATATTTTAAACACACTCACTTGAACTTAACAAGGGGAAGACTATTATTATGGCTAGCTGCGCGTAGATCATTGTACACGTCAATAAATCATGAACAAGGTGTGCGCAGCCATCAAATATATATTGGAAATAGGATTCAGAATTACCAAAGGATCAGCAGACTTCATTGTAGATCGTAATATATTCATATAAACCCACAAACTACTTTGGTATGGTGGTTGTTATTTGCAGGAATGTGGAACGGCGAGGGCACCAGGTTTGCCCCAGTTACGCTAACTCTTCATGGCGGTTAGGGAGGAGGAGACCATCTGGCCCATGGTGAGAGGTACGGGAGAGGATGGTGACTCTGGCCGCGTTTCATTGATGCTGGTTTTTAATTTGGACGGGAGGAGAAGCAAAAAGCTCTAAACTCTCTTTCTTGATTTATATATTAACACCAAACACAAAAAATTTGGCATGTTCAGTACCTTTAGTTCAAATATGATTCAACTTTCTAGATTGGGATATATATAGAGGACAATACATCCAAGACCAAAAACCTGTTTTTAAAGTGTCAATTGACAAAAATAATTATATTTTAAGAACCAGTGGACATTGCCACGTTGGATGGACAAATGTGCCACGGGACAGTCAACAGACCTTAAAAGAAATTGCACAGACCAAGAAACAATTTGTAAAACAGTGCTGATTTTATTACACAAAGATTTGGATAAAGAGTACGATGAGGAAGTTATTGGATAAGAGCAATTGTAGAATGACAGCCGAATTAGGGCGAGCTTTTGACACCTAAACAAAAAGAACATTAGGTGTTGCATTCATCATGGGTTATAATAGGAATCTAAAACATTCAAAAGATTAAACAACACTGGGATATCTGAAAAATGATTCTATATTGGGAAGTGTGTGATTCCAGAGAGAGACCAATGTATTGTTTAGAAAAAGCTGACAATTGAGAAGACCAAGTTGGCGCCCAGTTGCATTAGGAGAGAAAACCAAGAAGAATAATTGGTTGAGCCAAAAAACACGGGTTTATGGGTGCAAAACATGCAGGGCGTTGCCGTAGTTAAATCTAAGAACACCGCAAACTTCTCTCCAATGTCACTAATGAACGCTTAACATAAAAACAAGTCTTTGTACTTAGATCAGATCACGTCGTTATATGTATTAGAGTGCCCATTGAAATTGCAATACGTGGGCAAGACTGCAGACCCATTAGAAATAGGATCCTAGAACACACCTTAGCAGCAATTAAACGACAAATAAAACACAGTGTTTCTGATCATTCGCCACAGTACATCAAGGAGATGCCACAGGTTTGACTTACACAGTTATAGAGCAAGTGAAACAACACTGGAGAGGGGGAGATAGAGAGAATGCATTTTGAGGAGGAGAATCCTTTTGGATCCATCGTTTAGGAAGTCTCACCCCAAGGGGATTAAATATGGAGTTAGATATTCTTCCATTTTTAAAAATTGCATCTGTTCTAATGTGATTTTGTCTCCCCCATTTTAGGAGTTTTTTCATCCAATTTACTCAGTATCTATCCAATGCCATTATTATTTCTGTGCACTTTAGGTTTCTTTGTATGGTAGTAAGTGTCTTTGTATGGTAGTAAGTGTTATATTACCTCCATGATCATTTATATGTCACCTTCATCAAAGTGTAGGTTTTTAGGATTTTATAATTAATTTGTTAAAATGCATTTGCAAGTTTGTCATAATTTTATAATTAATTTGTATAAATTGTCTGCCATTGTAGATCATGCATATTGCAGATCGTGTATATATACCCAGTGTAATATCAGTGGAGTTAAATATGTTTGAATTATAGTATGTACCACCACTTATTATATTTATATTTAAATTTATAGTTCTCATAACAAGATTCATTCCCATCCCGTTACCAAGTATCCCCTTACAAAAGATGTGTTTATCAAGATTTTAACCCATGTTTGTATATGAGCAATGTGATCTGTACTAGCCACACCAGTAGCACGTTAAGGAATGGTATACACCTGTTTAAAAGACACTAAGGTCTGGAGGGTAAAAACTAACTTTAATAAAAAACATGAGAAATAAAATAAAAACAAAAACAGAAACCAAACGCTTCTGTGGGAAAGTAAAAGCAAGGGGGGGACAGTGTGGTGTATAGTCGTAGGGGGTCTCGCCTTCCGCGTCCGGATGGGGAGCTGCAACTACACTTCTGTCTCCTCTGTGATATGCTGTAGAGTGTTCCAGATAAAAGAGCAACGCGTTTCGTCCAAGTACTGGACTTCCTCAGGCTCTGTAGATGTGGTCCTGCTATTCCCAGCCTCTTTTATGCCAGGTTTAGACAATCCTGATCGTAGTGTGGTTTCAATTCCGTTTCTCTGATGCGACGGGACGTCGCCATCTTGTGAGCTGCGCGCGCATCCCATCTTCTATTGGGTCGCGCATGTGTGGTGTTCAAATCATTGATAAAGTTTTTAGGGTTGAAGAGTTGAGTGTGCTTTTTAGCATAGGCAATGCAGTCGTGTGCCCTTGTGAATGTCCATATTTGTCTCAATAAAGTTCCGTGTTGTTAAAAAAGAAAGGAAAGGTGCGCGCGCAGTCCCTTGTATACAGCGCGGCTGTATGTCCTGTTAAAAGTCTCTAGGTACTCTCATTTATAACCGGATGTCGGAAGGGTTTAAAAAATGCCTAAAAATATCGTGGAAGGTATTGAGTATACCTCTGGTGGCTGCTACATGAGGTGTAATGATTATACTGTGCCATAATTCTCTCGGTGTGTAGCCAAATAAAATTGTCTATGTGAGCTAAGTTATGTGTCTGTTCTTGTGTACTTATAGTGTTATAGAGTGATAAAAAATGTGATATATATTCTAAAGTGTGTTACTCTAAAAAATAATAGATATAATCTAATCTTGTGTTATTGGAGGATTCAAATATTGAAGTACTAAAAATTAAGGTTAGTTTATATATATTCTAATGTGGGTTACTTCAAAGAGTAGTAGATATAATCTAATCTTGTGTTGATAAAAAAGTGTTTAAATATTTAAAGTGCAAAGTGATTGAGGTTAATTTAATTAAATTAGATTACATTACCTGTTATAAATTAGTTGAGGTAGTTTATAAATAATACATATTCTAATGTGAGTCACTACAAAGAGTAATAGATATAATCTAATCTTATTTTAATAAAAAAGGTGTTTGAATATTTAAGGTGCAGAGTGATTGAGGTTACTTTAATGAGATTAGGTTAAATTACCTGTTATAAATTAGTGGAGGTAATGGCAATAGGGGTAATAGTAGGATGATATTCAAGTGATAGTGGTGAACAACATACTGAATTAATGTCCTATGTGGGTGAGTATGACAAGTGGATTAACATGCACTAAGTGTATACTAACCGAGTTTAAATCACACTGCTGAGGGAGGCAGGTGGAGTTGATAATGCCTGAAGCAAAAATAAAAAAGAAAAAGTAAATGTATAAAATACAATATCTAAAAAATCTCTGCATGTAAGCAAATGGACTAGAAAAAAGTCTCTGTGCCGGATAAATGGGTGCAAATTTATAAGTTAAAAATGGTATACCATAAGATAAAATGAGGGTCTGTGGTCTTAAAAGACGGTCGTGAAAAATGCAGTCCAATCCTAAATGGCGGAGAAAATTTCAAAGCCATGTATCTGTGGTTGGAGGAGAAGAAGCAGGTTAGTGATTGCCTTGGACTAAGCATAAATGATGTCCATGGATGGAATATGCGGGCCATAGTCTGGGGTATTGAGTGCTCACATAAATGCCCCCAGATCTATGTCTATGTTGAGTCCTCTGGGTGTTAGTGTCTTTAATTTATATATCCAGAAGGTTTCTCGTTGGCATAGCTTACGCAGCCGATCCCCACCTCTCCAGTTGACGTCAACCCTCTCTATTCCCTTGTATGTCAGAAGATTTGGGTTACCCTCATGGAATACGCTAAAGTGCTTAGAAACGCTGTGTGTCATTAGCTGCCTTTTTATATTCCCCATGTGTTCCAGTACACGGACTCGCAAAGATCTCGAAGTGCGGCCCACGTACTGGAGTCCACAGGGGCAGGACAATAAATAAACAATGTGATCTGTGCGGCAGTCTAGATGTTGCTTTATCTTGAAAGTTTCTTTTGTTACGTTTGACGTGAATTCTAGTTTGTTTCCCTTTGCTGCTTGTTTGCATGCTTTGCAATTGAAGCAGCTGTGGAAACCTTTTACTGGAGGTAACCAGGTCTGAATTTTTGGTTCTTCTTTTTTGAAGACGATGGGTGCTAGTTGGAGTTTGATGCACGGCGCCTTTCTAAATATGACTTTTGGGACATTGGGGATATTGTCTTTAAGGACAGGGTCTTGTAGTACCACATGCCAATGTTTTTTTTATTATTTTTTGAATTTTCATGGCATCTGCATTATAAGTGCTAATGAATGGGGTTTGGAATTGTGTGTTGCCCTGTTTTACTTTGGAGATCAGCATGTCGCTACATGGTAGTGCATTAGTTTTGGCTACTGCTGATTCTATGAGTTCTGAAGGGTAGCCTCTTTCAAGAAATCTGCCTTTCAATATGTCGGCTTGGTCCCTGAAGGTGCTATCATCAGTGCAGTTTCTCCGGACTCTCCGAAACTGACCAAACGGTAAGTTATCTAACCACTTTGGGTGGTGGCAGTTGGTCGTCATTAAAAAATTATTAGCATCCGTTGGTTTGAAGAATGTTTTTGTTTTTATTTCTGAATTTTCTATGTATATATTGAGGTCCAGGAAGTTGATATTTACCTTACTTTGCTCGGATGTAAACTCTAGATTAATGTTGTTTTGGTTGATGTGTGTGATGAAATCCCTCAGTTTTAGTTCATCCCCCTTCCATATAAACAGTACGTCGTCTATATAGCGATGCCATGAGACCAGGTTTGCGCTGAAGGGGTTATTAGACCAAATGTTGGCTTCTTCCCAGTCCGCTAGAAAGATATTTGCGTAACTGGTTTCTGTTTTTGTTTTTATTTTATTTCTCATGTTTTTTTATTAAAGTTAGTTTTTACCCTCCAGACCTTAGTGTCTTTTA